>JANIEX010000268.1:0-41736 GCA_027627405.1 Leucocoprinus birnbaumii
TCAAGCATGTGGGTCTCTTTCAATCACTCTAAGAGTTTTATGCTGGTGATTACCGATTCTCCTTCCAGGTCCTTAGATCCTCTAGATACCTTCACCGCATAATAAGGTGCTTTAGGTTTAGACACCTTGCAAGTGCGCCAATGTTACATATGCTCCAAAATGTCAGAAAGCCTCAGTGACTCTAGTCTTCACCCTTAACCTTGGGAAACAATTCAAAGAGCTGACAGAGTTTGATTTCAATGCCAGAAATCCCATTTGATCCCAGGTGTGGGAATGATGGAACCGCAATTGAGCACAATTTGGGCTATGCAATGTTTATTCGCTTTCGCTGATGAAAAGGAGGCGCTGGTTGGTTTTGACTGAGAGGGGGTCCAGAGTTGGTGCATTCTCCAGTCAATAGTACGAGACTGGGGTACCCATCGATGCCAATGCACTGCTGTGAACCATTCCAAAGAGATGGAGTCTCACCTCTACCTGCCTCATAAAGTGTGAGGCTCAATGGTCTTGGCTTCACTACTAGTACACCCGTGGTTATCTGACCATTGCAGAGTGCTTCTAGAATCTATGAACAAATAAACGCAGTCTTGTCTCGAGTGATAGCTCTCACATTAGCACGACATTTTGTCCTTCTGTCACTTCTATCACCGAAACACGAGATGTTGAAGTAAGATATTACTGGCATCTCACCGACCTCCACTCCTTCTGTGATCGTTATCTCACACTGATGAGATCATGCTGCTCTTCTCTGATCCACGCATGGCAGTGGACTGGATTCGGGCTCTACAATCGGTAGTCACTACCCATGGTATCGAATTTCTGTGAGTAGACTTTGCGATTGACAACCAATTCGGGGTATCTGGCTGCTTCTGACATCAATCAATTATGACATCGACTTCCAATTACAGTAAGGTTCGTGCCGTTCCTTCAATCACTGTTATGAGCATATTGGTGTACGTACCTGCCGCCACAGAAGTTTGTACAGCACTTATTTTTGTCCGTGTAACGTGTTAGTGCAAGATATTCACACTCCATGATCCCTGTCATCTCGCTACTTATGGATCGTGCTGGTGACAGAAAGCGGTAGATATCTGGATAGCACCCAAAAGAGCCGGCCGAGCAGGCTGGCCCAGGCGCAGTTTTTCGCTGATATGGAAAAGTCTAACTCCACCCCTGGGGAAATGCTTTTACTTTTACGTACTCCCACCAAGGGTGTGTGGGGCTCCAGTTCCGAAGAACCGACTACCCACTAAAACCCCAGGTCTAGTTGGCCACTTATCTGACTGGTTTTCCTCGTCTTCTAGTAGGCCCTACCGTGTTTCTCTTATTTTATTTTCTCTTATCGCTTTGGAATCGAGTTTTCTTGTACATCGTGGTTAGAATGCAATCCATCCTCAATCGGAAGTTTAGTCGGTATCTAAGGAGTATGGTAAAGTCTAGTCTTTGCATCTGCCCGCAACTTGTCCACGACTTGAGCTGGTGCCGCACTGGCATCTTGCAAACGGTGGCTTGCGTTGACACACCTGACGACGTGAAGAGATGTGCCCTAATATCAAACATTACTGAGCCAAGAGCAAGCAGTGAGCCATGTTGGCTCACTTGCCTACTAAGTACAAGTAAAGAGGTTGCTGCCAGCTAGTCCACATTCAAGGATATTTTTGTCAACACGAAGTGTCCTGTTTGAGGGAGCAGGGGTTCACCAGCTCAGAGAGAGAGAGAGAGAGAGAGAGAGAGAGAGAGGTACTCGTACCGGGCCGCAATTCCTTCCTTGAACTAGAGCACTGAGTGCTGAGAGGGCTTGGAGTTTTGCCCCAAGGGTGGTGTTTAGTGCAGTAAACGGCTCCTAGTAAGCTTGATCACTTGAATGAGGGTGTCTTAGGGTGTGGGACAGAATTTATACTTGCATCTATGAGATGTTTTTTTTGGATATAAATTTGTTTACGTAGCGACTGAGAGCAATCATAAGGACAAGAGCTTGTTAGTAGCAACAAGTTCCAGTCGCCTAAGCTTGGAGCAAGCGCGGACTTGGGCGTAGCGTGACAAATTGCGTGACAAAAGTACTGATGCGATCATTTGACCTGTGACGGAACGCGTCAAGGCCGACTGCAGACGCGCTGTTGGCTAATTGAGCACCATACGACGATGGGTCGCGGACGGGGCTCCTTCGGTCTCTCTTCAAACCGTGGAAAACGAGGCTCGGGTACGCGCTTTGGCTATAGAGGTGCTGGCTCCTGGCGCGGCGGCAGAGGTAGAGGACGAGGCGGCGGCAGTTCACTTCCAAGCGACTCCCCAGCCCTCAAACGCGAAGACGATGGCACATTACTCGAGGAGAGGTTCGAGAGGGTCGCGCTCAACGACGAGATAGACGAAAAGCTGGGCTTTTGTCGAGTGCAGGAGGGTGCGAAGAGGGAAGGATGGCTGATAAACATGCGACCAGTGCGTTCAAGCATTTATTTCTATTACTTCTTCACTCATGGTCACAGACGCTTGTCAAAGATTCGGAATGGCCATCGGGAAAGGCAGCAGTTGACTTTTACTTTATCCAAGACGACGGAGGAATGTTCAAGTGTACGTTCCAGTATGAACCATATTTCTGTATCGCATGCAAAGTGCGTTATCCCCCCTTTCAGCTCTTTCCATGCTAATTTCAGTAGGCTGGGACAGAAACTGCTGTAGAAGAGTGGCTACGAAAGAAATACGAAGGCACTATATCTCGCATCGTCCGCGACAAGAAGGAAGACCTCAAGCTACCAAATCACCTCATGGGCCACCGACGACTATACCTCCAACTCTGCTTCCGGAACGTCAGCGATCTACTCGCAGTCAGACGCGAAATCGTTCCTCTCGCTCAAGCAAATGGCGCCAAACGCGATGCTGTCGACGCTTATGCGGAAGTTATCAATGCAACGGCAGGTGGTGCCAGCATGGACATCGACTTCGAGGGAGAACTCGGCGAGCAATCACTCAAGACGTCTGGTCGTGAAAGAGAGCCACGAGAATGCATCATCGACGTACGCGAATACGACGTTCCCTATTATCTACGAGTCGCAATGGACAACGAAATTCGTGTGGGGTTGTGGTATGCCGTGACCTTCAACGAAGGACAGCCCAGCTTCACAATTATAGCCGAACGTGTAAAGCGTGCCGACCCGGTCGTCATGGCTTTCGATATCGAAACCACCAAGGCTCCTCTCAAGTTTCCGGACCAGGCTATCGACCAGGTCATGATGATTTCATACATGGTTGATGGCCAAGGCTACCTTATCACGAACAGAGAAATTGTTAGTGAAGACATCGATGATTTCGAGTATACCCCCAAAGAAGGCTATGAAGGTCCATTTATCGTGTTCAACGAACCTAATGAAGTGAGTCGTGAACCACCCTCGAGGACTTATCTAACTCAGAGACTAGGCCGCTACTATCCAACGTTTCTTCTCCCACATCCAAGAAGTAAAGCCCACGGTTGTGGCAACATTCAACGGAGACTTCTTCGATTTTCCTTTCCTCGACGCCCGGGCCAAAGTCAACGGTATCGACATGTATCAGGAAACTGGTTTTGCTAAAGACAACGAGGATGAATACAAGAGCAACAACGCAGCACATATGGATTGTTTCCGATGGGTCAAGCGCGACTCCTACCTTCCACAAGGAAGTCAAGGCCTGAAAGCGGTCACAACTGCCAAGCTTGGGTATAACCCTATCGAGTTGGACCCAGAGCTGATGACACCGTAGGTGCCTACAATCTGTAGATTATGCGTATACTGATTTTTGTTGTTTAGTTACGCCATGGAGCAACCCCAAATTCTCGCCCAGTACTCCGTATCCGATGCCGTGGCTACCTATTATCTCTACATGAAATATGTCCACCCTTTCATCTTCTCGCTCTGCAACATCATTCCTCTCAACCCAGACGAAGTCTTGAGAAAAGGTAGTGGAACCCTTTGCGAAACCCTGCTCATGGTACGTAACCGAATACCGCTTTGCTCTGTCTTATTCTCATGAATATTGGTAGGTCGAAGCTTTCCGAGGGCACATCATCATGCCGAACCGTCACGAGGAATCGCACGGAAACATGTTCGAAGGCCATCTGCTCGCGTCAGAGACCTACGTCGGTGGTCACGTCGAAGCACTGGAAGCCGGCGTATTCCGCAGTGATATTCCAACAGACTTCAAAATCGTTCCAGCAGCAGCTCAACAGCTTATAGACGAGCTCGATGCTGCTTTGCAGTTCTGTATCGTTGAAGAGGAGAAAACCAAGCTCGAGGACGTCACCAACTATGAGGAGGTCAAGGCAGATATACAGAAGGCCCTTGAGCTCATTCGAGATAACCCTAGACGTGTGGATAAACCTCTCATCTATCACTTGGACGTCGCAGCCATGTACCCCAACATCATGTTGTCCAACCGACTTCAGCCTGATTCTATGGTCGACGAGTCTGTTTGCGCCGTCTGCGATCACAATCGTCCAGGCAAGACTTGTGATCGTCGCTTAGAGTGGGCATGGAGAGGGGAGTTCTTCCCCGCCCATCGCGACGAATTCAACATGATCAAACACGCCCTCAACCAGGAAGATTTTCCACCAAAGAAAGCCGGTGGCCCCAAACGTAAATTCGTCGATCTAGCTCCTTCCGAACAAACAGCCCTCCTTCACAAACGTCTCGGCGACTACTCTCGTAAAGTCTACACCAAAACCAAAGAAACCAAAGTTGAACATCGTGAAGCTATCGTGTGCCAAAAGGAAAACCCCTTCTATGTCGACACTGTCCGCCGTTTCCGTGACCGTCGTTACGAATACAAAGGTCTGCTCAAAACGTGGAAGAAGAATTGCGACAAAGTCATTAGCGAAGGTCGATCCATCGCCGAGATCGACGAAGCAAAGAAAATGATCGTACTCTACGACTCTCTCCAACTCGCGCACAAGTGCATTCTCAACTCTTTCTACGGCTACGTCATGCGTAAGGGTGCACGATGGCACTCGATGGAGATGGCTGGTATTACATGTTTAACTGGTGCTACGATCATTCAAATGGCTCGTGCACTTGTTGAGCAGATTGGGAGACCGTTGGAGTTGGATACGGATGGTATTTGGTGCATGCTTCCTGGTGTTTTCCCGGAGAATTTCAAGTTCAAGTTGAATAATGGGAAGGCTATTCCGATTTCGTATCCCTGCACGATGCTCAATCATCTCGTGCATGCCAAATTCACGAATCACCAATATCATGATCTAGATCCTGAGACAGGGGAGTACAAAGTCCACAGCGAAAACTCCATTTTCTTCGAGTTGGATGGGCCGTACAAGGCGATGATTTTGCCGTCTTCAAAGGAGGAGGATAAGCTGTTGAAGAAGCGGTATGCGGTGTTTAACGATGATGGTTCGTTGGCGGAGTTGAAAGGGTTTGAGGTGAAACGGAGAGGAGAGTTGCAACTCATCAAGATCTTCCAGTCCCAAATCTTCGAGAAATTCTTATTGGGAACGACAACACAAGAATGTTACGCTGCCGTCGCAGAAGTCGCCGATCAATGGCTAGACGTACTATACAGCCGCGCCGACAATCTTAGTGATGAAGAACTAGTCGAACTCATCGCCGAAAACCGTAGCATGTCCAAAACTCTCGCCGAATACGCAGGTCAAAAATCCACATCGATCAGTACCGCACGTCGACTAGCCGAATTTTTGGGAGACCAGATGGTCAAAGATAAAGGCCTAGCTTGCAAATTCATCATTTCCGCCAAACCTTCTGGAGCACCCGTAACCGAAAGAGCTGTCCCCGTAGCCATATTTTCAGCAGAAGAAAGTGTCAAGCGCACATTCTTGCGAAAATGGTTAAAGGATAACAGTCTCGTGAATTTTGATTTGAGGTCGATTTTGGATTGGGGATATTATATCGAGAGATTGGGGTCTGTTATTCAGAAGTTGATTACGATCCCCGCCGCGATGCAGAAGGTTGCGAATCCTGTACCGAGGATTGCTCATCCGGATTGGCTGCATAGGAGGATCTTGAAGACGACGGAGAAGTTTAAGCAGAACAAGATGACAGATTTCTTTTCGAAGAAGAGCGAAATGGAGGAGACGCAGATGGAGACGCAGATGGATGACGACGATGATGAGGAGACCCAGCAGCAGGAAGGCACGGATCCGATGGATATTGAGGATATGAGCGGTGAACAGGGACCGAAGAAGCACAAGATTCGGTTGGCAGTAGTCAGGAGGAAACCTACGCGACAGCAGACACCTGAGGAGGACTTGGAGGATAAACCCTTACCCTCCGCAAACGACAAATATTCAGCCTTTATCAAGGCTTTGCGACCCCGCTGGAGGAAGCTCAGGGAGTTGCGGCATGGTGGAGGCGCCAGTGTCAGCGGAGGCGGCTCCAGCTCGGCTGCTATTAGCATGCCCGCCATGTTCAAGGGCGTCAAAGTGCGAACACGGAATCGTTGGGACATTATCCAGATTCGACCTAGTTCCACCCCTGGGAGGTTCATCCTCTGGTTATCCATCGACTCTGATCTCGTGCCGATTCCAATACGCATACCGAGGCAGTTCTATGTGCATATGAAGACGCCCAAAGAGGATTTGTTTTTACAGCAGCCTCAGGGGGTTTATCAGTACGAGAAGGTCACGAGGAATTTGCCGCATGAGTTGCCTTGTGTTAATCTCTACAAGGTGACGGTTAGGGAGGACGTATATCAGGAAATTCGGGAGCATTTCATTGATTTGATTAATGACCCGAATGTCGATGGGGTGTATGAGCAGCAGGTGCGCATTAGCTAGATTTTGAAGTAGCATATATTGACAGCTGCACGGTCAGGTTCCTCTCACTCTTCGCGCAATTCTGAAACTGGGTAGAACGTGCTCGGTGGAGGACCCAAGTTTAACCTTGACAAGAGCTCAGACTACTGGCTTCGATCTTGAACAACTGGATCGTTCCAGTACGTCAACCTCGCGTCAGCCATACATGAGCGGCGGGTCTAGGAAATACATTTTCCTTTATCACGCTTGTTCCGCCAATGCTCCGCTTCATGTCTTTGCCGTCTTCTTGCCCGGGGGATCAGTCAAACTACATATCGTCGATCCTGCTACCCGTCGCCAACCCATCCCGCGACCGCAGGAACAATATGTTAATCAGCTGCGTCAGTTCCGCGAGCAGTATGATGAGCCCAAATCGTACGCTTACCCGGAAGCGCTTGATATATCCACCGCCTATCATAGCAATGACGTTACAGCCCTCAAAGCGATTTCTCGCGAGCTGGGTTTGCTGGAAGACAAATCTTTCACTGTAGTCATCTCTTCAAGTAAAGATGACTCATACTTCGACCAACATCTCCCAAAGCTATCGAGATTCCCTACTTTGTCGATGCCAAAAGCGAGAGCTCCGCATACACTTGACGTTTTCCCTTGGCAAACGCACGTCGCGTCCAAATTGATGACGCGTTACCTCACCATGGGTAGTTGGATTGATCGGCTAATTACCCTTGCCGATTACTATGATATACCGATGGGACATGTCGAAGGCGATCAGGCACTGTATTGCATTGACGTCAATTTTGCAAGGAGGCTGGTGCAGCAGGATATTGTACTTTGGTGGTCACCTGGTGAACGACCTGATTTAGGAGGAATCGAGAACGACACAGGGCCTTTAGAGGACTTCCCGGAGACGGAGTTCATGAATCCCGGAGTATACTCCAATGTGTGCTTGGAGGTGACGCTGAGAAACCTTGCTGTGAATAGCGTGCTTCAGTCGCAGTTGGTCAACGAGTTGGAGGGTAGCGGCGGTGCGACGGCTTTTGATTCAGTCTCGCATACGTTGTACGAGTATTCCAAGGCAGAGGGCCAAAGGGACCTAACATTAGCGGAGTCGCAAGTCTCACCTCAAATGTTTGCCATTCTCCGGTCACTGCTCAAGACTTGGCTTCTTGACAAGATTCGTACCGATTCCGAGAGTCCTGCTACTCTTGCGGTAGATCATTTCTGGCGCTGGGCCAGTTCGAGCGCATCGGGGTTGTACGATCCCACTATTCATCGCTTCATCCATGGCTTGATGCGCAAGATTTTCATTCAAATGATTGCCGAGTTCAAACGATTGGGGTCAACGATCGTCTATGCGGATTTCAGCAATATCCTGCTCGCAACGTCCAAACCGCCGGGAACAGCATATGCTTACGCTACCTACATTACTACCGCCGTCACTTCCAACGAGTTATTCCAGCACATCTACATGAACACGGAGCGATTCTATGACTTCCTTATCTTCATGGATCGAGCGAATATGGCGGCTGTTCATTGCGAGGATCCTCTTGCTACTGAGACCTCCGACCAGCTCTCACTCGAGTTGCGATGGAATATCCAAAACTTCCTACCCCCTGCCGTCCAAGACGACTTTGCTATTATGGTCCAGTATTATCTAGTTGAACTCTTCAAAATCAAGCAGAAGAGCAATGCCATCGCCAGAAAACCTCTCAGGATGCTGGAGAACGGCGCTCCTGATAATACTCAGCGCGACGCAGCCAAGGCAAGCGAGTCGGAGAGCATTGCCGAGTTCATTGCCCATCGCTTGACTCGCAAAATGCTGAAGACTGTTGGATCGGTGCAGGAGCGGTACCGTGATTCCATGATGGATGAAGAGCTCGCACAGAGCTTCGAGTTCCCTACGCTTCCCGGTGGCTATCTCCACTTCGACAACCCACCACTCGAGTTCATCAAATCGGTGTGCGAAGTCTTCTCTCTTGCGAAGGCCTTCGATGTCGAGATTCGGTTGATGAAGCGCAATTTGTTAGAGTTGGTAGGTATACGAGAATTTGCCAGCGAGGCGACGTTCAAGAACCCTTGCGAGCCTCTCAAATTATCCAATATGCCCTGCTCTCACTGTGATGCACTTCGCGACTTCGACTTTTGTCGAGATCCTGATCTAGCTGCGAGTGGCCAAAGCAGTGCTCCTAGATGGTATTGCTCGAGCTGCAACGGAGAGTACGACCGTGTAGCCATCGAGTTCATGTTAATAGGCGTTGTTCATGCTCTTGAGGCTAGCTTTGCGAACCAAGACCTTCGGTGCCCCAAGTGCAAGCAAATACGCTCAGACAATCTGTCTCGCCACTGTCAATGCTCCGGGTCGTATCTATTCACATCGAGTAAAGCCGATGCTCGTCGTAAACTTCGGACTATGACGAATATTGCAATCTTCTACAATTTACCGCGTCTCAAGGTATGCTTTGCTTTATCTCGCTGTTGACCATTTTTGATCATGATTCTGCTAGGAGTGTTCTCAAACGTTGCTGTCCAATTGGTAATTGCTATCGTCGCATTCGAATATCAAGAACTGTATTTTATTGCTGTCTATCCCCTATTGTATGTACATAGATACCCTCTTGCATCCTGTACCCTACACAGCATCACAATAAATAGAGAAAAATGCTGCTCATGCCTTTAAAGGAAGGACACCGGTAGACGCCCAGTAGGATAACCAAGACGATACATCCTCCATACCTAGCTGTTTCCAACACGACATCGCCGGGACAGCGGCCTCGGCTTGCGTTGTTCCAAGCCTTGGGAATCCGAAAGCTTCGTCGTCTTTCGAAGACAGTGGTTTGTTTGCGGATTGGTAGAAGTCTAGCAGCTGGAGGGATGAAGCCGGGACGCTGTTTGAAAGCTTGGCCGACTCCTCTAAGGCGCTGAGCCATTCGGAATACGGTACTAGTGGGACATTCAACGACCTGGAGACGAGGCTGAAAACATCTGACCATGTCGCAGGGTTTGGATGAACTAGATGTAGGAAAGAGGACGACCCAGAGCGCATTTCAGCAAAAGCTTTGGCAGCTTCATGGACCGGAATCCAGGAAACACCCTGCACGCATTGGTAGTCAGTATTCTCAAAATTAAGGAAATCGGCTGAGCACCACTTACACCCTGAGTATCTGGTAAACACTTCAAAGCAGGTCCGGTCTGGATGACACTCGGAACCCACTCGCTAGGATTCCAATAACCATTCCTTCCACCGCTGAGCTGACCAATCCTAACGATGACAGGAGTGAAAGACGTCCGTTGGGATGCCCGGTCGAGAATCTGTTCCGCTACCCATTTTGATTCTGGATAACCAGAGCCGACGGCGACAGTAGCATCCGGCAACGGAGCCTCAGGCGCCATCCCGTCCTTCCAATCTGTGATTTGTCCTTTTCAGACATCGTCCGAAAGCACGTTTACATGTAACTCACTTCGGACTACTCCAATTGAACTTGCAAATACCAGGCGAGGAGGTTCTTGGTGAGGCGATGAAAGGCATAAGTCGATCAAGGCTCGTGTGCCTGCGAGGAGTGGCTCGGTCGAGGAGATGGAGATGTTGAAATCTACACGCCAAGCTACAGAAAGTATAGGAGTGTTAGATTCAATTGAGGATACAGATGGTACGACTCACCAATATGAAGGACGCTAGTTATGTTGCTCCTGATCTCTTCATAAAGCGCTTCCGTCAGGCCCATGCAAGGTTCAGCAGCATCTCCTTCAACGAAGACCAGCTTTCCTGACTTGAGCAGTGCAAGATCAATATCCCTATCCACAAAGGCCATTTCTTGCCTCTCAAGAGATCCCTTCCTGCCCTTCCGATTCAAGCAATACACCCTCGCCACTCCGTCGTCATTGATCAGATGTTCGAGGACATAAGAACCAAGGCCACCTGTACTTCCCGTCAATAGAACCACCTCCTTCTCTGATCTTGTGTTGTGACTGGGCAAGTGTTGTTTAAAGTCGGAAGAATACTTCTCCACCAGCTCATTCATGCGTCGAATCGTTTCTTGCGTGGGATCAGTCTTATTACCGTTCGCAGTATCGCTCAAGTATTGAGAGAGGCGATTGATAGTGGGGTAGAGGTAGATAAAGTTGATCGGGATTTCTTCTGTGTTGATATCAATTGAGCGGAGAATGTTGAGAAGGTTGTTACGAATCCATGTAGCCTTCAAGCTGGTATAAAACCAAGGGTAAGCCATAATCACACGAAAAAGGGAGCGGCACGAACCTGTCGCATCCACTGAGGAAGAAATCATCGTCTCCTTGTAGCTCTCGACCCATGATCTGTTCTACCAGCTGCGAAACGTAAAGCTTGCTATCTTCCAAGCCAAAGGTATCGGGAGACTTGAGGTCGATGGCTGATGCTTTCTCTAGATCAATATATCCCTGATCTATTTCCTCTTCATATTGATTAATAATAACTTGACGTCTTGGAGTTCCCTTAGGGGTGTAGAGGAAAGGCTTGGATGGACGGGCGACGAGGATAATCTGAGTCAAATCCAGACTTAGCTCCAGGTTTCCAATTTAACTTGAGAAAGACAAAATCATACCTCTTTGAAGATGCGACTATGTGATGGCCCAAATTCATTCGCACTCTCGACACTCGACCTAGAGACATCGCAACCTCATCAGCTTCTGCACCCAAAGAAGTCCCCAAGATATCACCTACCAAATAGCATTCCTAAACTCGGTCAACTTCTCTCCATCACTAGGGTCGAAAGCAAACTCAGGTTTAGGTTCGACAAGGACTCCGGCTTGGAATCGGCCTCTGCCAAATATAACGCAGCTCTGAATCATCGGGTGTCTGTTTATGATGGTTTCTGCCAAAAGAGTATTATTAGTATCATTAATGAGGACCCTTGTATGTTCGTGGCGTTCATCAGGAGGGAAGGGTTGTTCGGTTTACTTACCCATAGGTACGGGATTCGTCTAATAATGATGTCATGATGTTAGCCGGAATGCAGGGGTGCATTCAGGAGGTGGTGAAGTCTTACTTTTTCGCCAGTGGAATGCATAATTTGGTCATCGGCTCTACATGAGAGATGAAGAGATGTGAATCCAACATCTGAGTGTAATCTCGTCAATTACTCGCCTGCCGAATATCTTCATCAGTGAGGGATTGCTTGGATGACGGATGACAAGATCATTTGTATCGTATGCCTTGACATTATCGCTCAATGTATTGGTGACAGCCGGAGTATGTGAGCTTGAAGACTTAAGTCGGAGATCAGTCAATTGTTGTAAGGACTAATGAATTAAGTCAAGAAGTTACCTTGATGAGGAGTTGGTAAACACCGGCATCCTTGTCGTGTTCCACAAATACGGGATTCGAGTGGTCAGAAATCTACACCGCCGATAGTCAATGAGTATGCAACTTCCATATGACTCAAGCACCGAATTGTATAAACGCACCTGGAAATACTCCCAGCCCTCCTTCGGGGGATGTTCTATATCGCACGAATTTGAGCATTATTGGCGATGAATAAGTCGCTTAAAACTTACTAGGAAGAAACTTGGAGGTTCCTCCGAGCTCCGTCCTAAATGTATCAATTAGTGAAATATCATAGAGGCTAAGCGTTTGAATTGTGACTTACGCTCCATAGAATGGATACAAATGTATCCCTAAATTAGAAAGCATATCGCCTACGGCCTTTTGGATAGGTGCACCGCCAAACATCTATTCCATATCCGATGAGTTCAAGGGACTCACAATTAGTTTGGGAAAACTTACGATCGCTTCGAATTTCTGCAGCTCGACTATCTTTTCCTGACTCTGCGACCATTCCTAGAATTTGTCGTTGAGCAGGGTCAAACAGATTGGTTAACCGAAAATCAGGGTTACCTCTAAGAAGGTAGGGACACAAAATATCAAGCGACTTTGACATGTTACAGCGCTTTTGAAAAGACTTTCTGGCGTGACAACCATGGGAGGATCTCTCGGTGCAAAGTTGGAAAGAGTGACACCGGTTGCGGTCTAGATCAGACAAGTCAATCAGTTGAATAATACAGGCAGGAAAAACGTTTCGTAGAACTCACGGCCCATGCGAGAGAGACTACTCCCATTGCGTCTATGGTTGCGTTAGAACCCTCTGACAGAAGGACATAGCAAGCGGGACTCACGGAAAAATGGTAGTGAATGATTTGACAGAATGCGCCCACACAAATCTGTCTCTCCATAATCTTTGAAAACAAAAGGTTAGGTAAAGCGACAGGTACGGAGTGGGCGATACACACAGGGTTGTGTCCCCCACTGGATCAAGTTACGATGTGTAAGAGGGATTGGTTTAGGGAAAGACGTTGATCCTATGTAGCCGGTCAAATGTTGATATCAAAAAATGGACATGAACGGTAAAATGGGGCATAATCACCTGAAGAATGTAGGATCAAAGCGACATCATCAACACTTGCCTTTTCCAAAGCAGGTAAAGGCTCAAAGTTCCCAGATTGAGTCGAGAAGAGCTCGGTGAACATCGGGGCATCTAAGAGGGTGACATCCAGTGGCTGTTCTTGTTCCTCCCGGACCAAGTCGCATGCACCCTGCGCCACTCTGCGCATTGCTTCGTCCTTGCTCACAATGAGGTATTCAACCTTCATCTTTAGCAATAGATTAGCGACGCCACGCTCGGAATTACGCGGCGAGATTGGAAAGGCACGATATCCAGCTCGCATGATACCAGCTGTCAGGGTAAAATATGAAAGCTGGTCTATTGAGTTTGTGAGCTATACGTCCTTGGCACATTGTTCGAGGAGACTAACCGATGACAGCTAGGATTGCAACGACCGGCATTTCGCGTGTATCTCGTGGAGGTACGACAGAGCTGAGACGACGAGCTGCGGTATGGATGGCCTGACCAGCTTGGCCCCAAGTTATGTTATGGACGCCAGAGTCATCATCGTAAGCGAACAGCGGATGTTTCGTGCTTTTAAACAAGTGATGATCATAAATTTCGGGAAGAGTCAAAGAGCCATCGAGAGGAGGTGGACTAAAAGTCAAAGAATTCTGAGCCTGCGGGCAAGGAAACGTCGCCATCGGGCAAAAGCTGGAGGTGCAGTTCGAGGCATCTTGGTCGACTACTTATACCCTCTGGTATCGGAGCAATAAAATAATGATGAATTCTGGGCATATACCGAGGACAGACAGGGTCAAAGCATAAACGGAGTAGAGAGAGACAATGTCAGTGATTAATGAATCTGGGTTACCCAATCAGGATATCTGTTCACACGCCACCTGTATGTTGTTTGGGTGTGCACGATATCAGTCAAGTTCATCACCGTGTCAGACGGTGGCAGCCGTTTCAACATCGTCCTAGTTCTTGTTCATTAGGTCTCTGCACCACACACTCTCCTTTGTTTTTTCTTATCTTACTACTTTGCTTTATGCCACAATGTCGTCTGCTCATGGCCACAGAACATCTGGCTCCATGAGCCAGAACCACAGGGCCCAGCTCGCTAATGCCTATAATGAACTCGGGAGAGAGCTTTCGTCGTCAAAGATTCGTGTGGTGGGAAATTACACGCTGGGAAAAGTCATTGGGGAGGGCAAGTACCGTTTATTGCCTTGACCGCGGGTGAACTCAGCTGGCAACGCAGGAACATATGGCAAAGTGCGGATGGGCACCCACCGCCTTACTTCTACCCGAGTAGCCATTAAGCAAATTCCCAAAGCCATGTCTGCTACTCTTACCCGCGAAATTCATCACCACCGCCAGCTCCATCACCCTCATATTGCCCAGATGTACGAAGTCATCGCTACGGAAGACTCAATTTGGATCGTAACCGAGCTTTGCTGCGGGGGAGAGTTGTTCGACTATCTTGTCGAAAAGAGTCGCCTCTCTGAGGACGAGACCCGTGTTCTGTTCGGTCAGCTTTGTCTAGCCGTTGCATACCTCCACGAAGCGGGAATTGTCCATCGAGACCTCAAGTTGGAGAATGTCTTGCTCGATGAACATTGCCGAATAAAACTGGGCGACTTTGGGTTTACCCGAGAGTATGATCGGAATGCGTTTATGGAGACTTTTTGCGGGACGACAGGTTACGCGTCCCCGGAGATGCTGCAACGCAAGAAGTACCAGGGTCCAGAAGTTGACGTCTGGTCACTGGGCATCATCTTGTATTGTCTCCTTACGGGTACATTGCCCTTTGATGACGATGACGAAGCTGTGATGCGTGCGAAGATCATTCAAGGAGCGTTTGAAGATCCTCTCTGGCTATCACTAGGTACGGGTCATTTGCCAAGTGCTAGACGAGTTAAACTAAACGCATCGTCACAGAGGCCCGAGATCTCATTCAAAAGATTCTACAAAGAGACACTTCTAAGCGAATTAGCATTCCCCAGATATTGGCGCATCCCTGGTTTACGGCTAGGAAACTGTCTTACGAAGGCGAATCACCTTCGCTAGCCGAATTCCCAGCTGGCTCTCCCTCCGACAATCCTACGTCCCACCAGTCATCCGAAGCATCGACGCAAGCTTCATCCTCGCCTTTTGGCGTAAATTCCGACCTTCACGCGTCGACACCTACCACCCCTGACGAAATATTGGATGACCCATTTCTATCCCCTCCTGGCCCCAGCTTGCGTCGCGTCCCTAGCGACTCAACAATCGGCAGAGCCTCGACAAGCTCTCAACCCCCATCTCGATTAGCCCTCTCCGAAAACCACCCTGCCCCTGTTCCGGAAGAGGACAGTGACGGAGCATTCAAGCCTCCTCCGTCCCCTTCCGCCTGGGCTAAAGCGCCTCTGCCACCAATTCGCACCCCAGCGCGCACCAAGCGCCGATCCATTTCTTCTACCCTTTCTGAACAATCCGACACCGCTGGCGAGAAAGTCTCAACCCCGTTACTTGCTCCAGTCAATCGTGACTTTGATTTTGTTTCCTTATTAAAGCAGAGCACTCCGATCATCTTCTCCACTCCCGTCGAGCGCGACCTTCTAAACAGCCTCAGCTCACTAGGCTTCGACACAGGTCAGATTGTTCATTCTGTTCTGAGTAATGCCTGTGATTCTGCATCGGCCGTTTGGTGGATGCTCAAGAAGAAAGCTGAGAAGAAAGCAACAGAGGATGGTGAACCTCCTCTGACTGCAACGAGCCTTGAGACACCCCGGCCTGCGATGGACTTGCAAACGCCCAAGAAGCGAAGCAAGACGAATAAAGGGATTCAAACAGACTGCGATATCCAAATTCCATCTGCGAGATCTGCACCTCAGCTTGCGTTCCTTCCTGCTACACCGACTACAATCAGACCCAACACACCTCCCCGCGCAAACTCCCCTGGCACTCGTTCTTCTTTACTTTCCCCATCTTCCTCCACCATAACTGGTGAACTCTCCTCTACTCGATCTCATCCATCCACCCCTGCTGGGAGTCTTAGAGATAAGGAGAAAGAGAAGGACAAGCGAAAGGCTCGGTCAGGGAGCGTCAGTATAATGCAGCGCGCTACTACTGCCCTTGAAGCTGCTGGTTTAGTTCGCAAGAAGTCTGGCGAAGTTATGAAAGAAAAGGAGGAGAAAGAGCGTGATAAGTCAAAGGACGAGCCTCGTAGCTCACATGGGAGCGGTGGATCCTCGCGATTGACCAAGTCCCCTCCTTTAAAGGCTTCCAAGGACAAGGACCATCCTCCCGTTCCCGTTACACCCCCGCCAATGGAGCAACATCCCATCAGTGCCTCTCCCTGGGTCCTGACAGACTCCAAAGATACTCTCCACACCAGCGTTGTCACTCCTTTGACAGTTGGTGGCCAAATTCAGTCACAATCCGTTCCCAATATTCACGAATCTGCAACTCGAGAAAAGCCAGTCTTGCGACCGCGAGCCAACTTCCTAACCGCTTTCAGACATTGGTTCAATGAAGATAGAAAGGGCAAACGGAAGGATACATCCTCATCTGGGTCCCAGAGTAATGCAGCGAATTATACTCGTCCCTTGAGTCAATCATTGACTGGTACATCTAAACGTCGAGGAAGCAACTCGAGTGGGAAATACAGGACAGGTACAAATGCCCATCGTGCGCATCGCCCATCTGTGTCTTCACGGAGATCTAGTAGCGTTAACTCAAGACGATCCTCAGGTGTTCCTCCGATTGAATCTCCACAGGTTACCTCCCGTCGTTCATTCGGCAGTCATACCCCCAATTCAGATCGAGGAGAATTCTCATCAAGGCCTTCATCCATTCATAGCTTCTCTATGCAACCACGACATCGGAAATCACCCTCACAGAGTTCTGCGGGTTCTGCGCACTTCAGGACTGCTTCGCCTATGCAGAAGTATCATCGCAGAGGGGGATCTGGGTCGTCTACAAGGGTTGTTAGACAGCCTCCTACGACTCGCAGCATCCATATGCGCTCAAATTCGACTACCTCGTCTATTCATTCTCCACCTTCTTCTCGACCTACGTCGTGGTATGAGCCCTCTGAAGGCGAAAATACGGGAACGGCATCACCGCTCAAGTCGAGGAATCGCTCGAGGGATAGGGTTCTCAGTGGGGGCTCGTTGTTCGTTCAGAAGCGACCTGGGCCCTTCTTGAGCCCCATGTCGTCGAACAATTCCATTGGGCGGTCCAGTTGGAAGAAGTCGTGGGGCTTGGAACCTCCTGGTTGGCAAACGCGTACCGCTCATCTACCGATTGAGGTTCTCGCGGTACTGCCTGCTAGTGAGCCCACGACAATCAGAGATGTATTTTCTGGCCGTCAATCTCTGACTCTGGGAGATGAGAGCGACTGGGTTGATGAGGATGAGGAGACTCCTGTCTTTGCGGGCGGTCTAGGCCAAATGGGGACATCAGGATCGGTTTCATCATCCATAAGCCATAATTCCATCGAAAGCACGCCAGTTCTGTCACCACCACCAAGAGGCAACCGTAGAAACGGCAAAGCACGTACGACTCGGGTTATTACTTCCAGCAGTTCAATGTCGTCGGGGCAGTCGAGTTCAAGTGGTTCGAGGCAGAAGACCTTTAATGAGCGTGTGTCGCCTATCCCACAAGAACAAAATGCTATCAATGAGACAAGGACAAGTAGGAGACAGCTTCCTCCTACACGATCTGGTCCTGCTTTCAGACAAGCGATTCAGGAGGAGGATGAAGATGAAGAGGAGGAGTGAGTGTCGTCGGTGGAGTCGTCATGTTTATGCTTTTTTGGTCTTGGTTATGTTTAGAGTGGGTCTTGGTCTCTCTAGCTATCGCCCTCGTTTATTATTTTCCTTTTCATCTCTCTCGGGTGGACACATACTGCTAACACTACTACTAAGCTTCTTATTTTCGTTTCTTTGATTAGTCTTCCTTAAGTCCTGAATTCTAGTGACAATCCGTGCAAGGTATTCGTAGACTTCGTCATAATGGCTGTGTATCAGTATTTTGTTTTTTCTTTTTTTTTCTACTCGCTCTGGCTCATGCCTGCAAATATACCCTGGGACTGGACACCTTTATGCGTGCTCGTAACCCACAGGAAGACATGGGTGCGTCGGACATTCCCTGGGGTGAGTTTATGGGTATTTTATTACTTCGTTCTGGTTTACAGATAACCCACAAACTGCTCAAGATCGCGAGTCCGGATGCGCGCGACGCCTGCAAAACTCCGAGCTTTGCCAATTAATACCTGAGACTTGACAAAACTCAGCGACCGTTCCATCTATTCTTCGACAATGTGAGAAGCCTCATTTATCGAATCAAAAATTCTCGTTTTCTCTAGCAAATGTCAGGAAGAGAAGAGCTTGGTGCAGAGGCTTATCTCGGATGATTTCTGATTCGCCACATGAAATTCGTCATCTCTGAGTCACCCAAAACGCTAGTGATGGCGTTCATTGTGAATATACTCAAGGTATGGGTCGACTTGAGCCTGCCGGTATTTCCAGTGAAGGAATATGAACAAGAAACATAGCGGCTGGTGAACATCTTCCTCCAGTATAATTTCTCGATAAAATACAAAAGAGGAATTTGCTTAACTTACCTTGTTAATATCTTTTGTCTATTGTGTGGGTCCATAGCAGCAGTACGGTTACTACCTATTAGTTTACTACTCCTAAGTCTTATTTTTTCGTCTTACTATGAATAACCACATCCAGCATCGCATTGGCACTTCGGGTTTCACTCACAGGCTTCGTCGTGATTATCTCCTTGCCAGACATCATTGACGGTGGCTTCGAGAGTACAGCACTCCTGGGCTTGTCTGCGGATGTTGCTGCGTGATCTGAACTGAATTGATGTGACAACGGGCGGTTGCATGTCACGCACTGCCTGGGCGTGACGTTGCGCAATGCCACAGGGTGAGAGCTGCGCCCGTGCCTCCCTCACGCAACCACCAACACACTCAAATCCCCTCCTCGTTTGACACGGTCAGCTTCATTTCCGTCCCATTACTCTCCGCATACTAACGATCCTTCACCAGACCCACACGCTTTCATAATGTTCGTTTCTGTGGCTCCCCGCATACCCTGGATTAACCTCACAAACTGACGACGCCGAACTGTTCTTTCTGTGCGCAGGTCTGAACCTTACGACCCATACCTCCCTCGCAATGGATCTTCTTCTGGCACAGGCCAGGGGAACCCCAAAACTGCCGCTATTCAAGCGCAGATTGATGATACAGTAGGGATTATGAGGGATAATATCACTAAAGTTGCAGAGCGAGGAGAGCGTTTGGATTCATTGCAGGACAAGACAGGTACGCTAGCTAATTTCCGTTCTACCAGTGCGAAAGCTCCTGTTCGTGTGTGGCGCATGTCATTTTACCTCCGCGAATGGATTCTTCACACCTGAGAATACGCTGGAGGGACGATCCTGACCGTCTTATTTCACAGATAACCTCGCAGTTTCCGCACAGGGTTTCCGCCGAGGGGCGAACCGCGTCCGCAAGGTGAGATCCAAACACTTAGTCGTTGAAATATAACTCATAACTCCTATCTCCACAGAATATGTGGTAAGCATCTTCGCTTTGTAGAAAGCTCTGGATATGATTTAATTTCGCTATTTTGTGGCTGCAGGTGGAAAGACATGAAGGTCTGTGCTTGTCAGCACATTGCACATAACGACAGCTGCTGACCACCAACTGTTATGTAGATGCGCATTATCATTGGCGTCGCAATAGCCGTCATCATTGTCATCATCGTTGTCTCCATCGTCAAAGCGACAGGACACTAGTGGCCTTGATATCCTCAGCTGGTGTATGACCTTTACCTCCTTACTTCCTACCCTTGCCCACTTTGTTCGTCCTTGTTGTAGTATCTATGCATACACTAGTAATTCCCCTCGCCACCACTGCCTACCCTGAGATACGGAGTAGATAACACTGGGCAGAAAGTGGACTTTGATTTGGACTATTAGCTTGTGTTTTTTCTTGTTGTACAGTGACTTGGGAGAAAAATGCACAGCGATAAGCTGTTATCTTTCTTGCGGGACACTTAAGAGCGACAGCTTGATAGACTGACGGAAGCCTTTTCGAAAGCGGAAGATGCATAAACTATGTACCATGCATGACATAAATTTTGCGGGAGAAGACATAGGTCGTACAATCGAGGGACTCCAGAAAGCGGCACTCCAAATGGCTAATTTGTTCATCGGCCACCCTTGCCACCCTTCATCTGCTGCTTAGACACCTTGGGGCCGGAGGGTTGGACGGGGCGAGAGGGCTAAAAGGCGATATCATAAGGACTTCGGCAGAGATGTTAAACGACGAAAAACGCACCTTAGACTTCTTAGCCTCCTTCTCCTTCTTCTCAGTCTTAGCCTTGGTGATAGCAGCCAGCCGTGCTTGTTGACGGACAGCAGCAGTCTGGTTGCGCTTGGCGGCAATGGCAGCGAGATCAGCACCGACGATACCACGCTGGTGCTTCACGGTACGGCGAGAACGCTTCTTGGCGACCTCTTCCGTGATACCCTTCTTGTGCATCCTACGGTAGACCTGTGTCCAGGCGATCTTGCGAGGGTTTTTGCGTTGGAGGAAGAGGGAGGCATTTTTCGACGAGGCGAAGCGGAAGACCTAAACAAGTGCATTAGATATAGTTCGTTTTTGAAAGATGTTTGAGTTGGTTCCATACCTTGCTGTCGCCGCGAACGAAGAGCTTGCCCTTGCTGGGGTAAATACGGTAGCCGGAGAAGGAGTCGATCTCGAGCTTCTAAACTCAGGTAGTCCTCTCAGCTCATATTCCAATTGCAATAATCAAAGAAACGCACCATCTGCAGAATACCACCAAAGCAAGCACCAAAAGCACAAAAGAGAGAATCAGCAATCCCATTCAATCGAGCAACGGACAAATCCACGACATGCGCCTCGTAGCGTCATCCAATCAATCAATCCTGCATCCAACCCAAAAGTCCATCGTATTGCATGAAATTGACATGTACGGGTTCGTAGAGACGCATATAAAGCTACTGCAATAGCGACCTGAAGTGGAATGGCATGGATTTGGGCTTACCTTGAGGTGTCTTGTCGCGCGGTCGTTGGGTAGGCGTCCTCTCACCTGCGTCCTCGGGAGAGCTCGGCAAATACCGAAGTTGATGACGAATTTTGCCTTTTTGAGACACTGCCCCTATTGTTCTATCGGTTTGGGGCTCGGATGAATGAAAAAGGAATTACATTGAACAGTGACAAATTGGCCTGGGTGAAGGAGCTTACAGCACTTTGAATTGCTACAGACTTGTAGATAATCGAATGAGGGTCAGAAGATCGCAGAGATGATAGTATACAGTTTCTCCTTCTTGGCAGCGGGTCGATGGCGTAGTTGGTTATCGCATCTGTCTAACACCTTCTCCGGCGAAAAGCTGGTTGGTTCACAGAAGGTCCTCAGTTCGAACCTGGGTCGACTCAATTTTTCGTGTTCATTCAGCGCGATACGGTTCTCGGCAACCATTTTTCACAGTCACCTATAATTTATCGTCAGCCACAGTTCAGGCTGAACAACGTCCTTTAACAGCTCTGCACGCCCGTTCTCCATTACATTTGAGCCACACGCAAATGAGCTAACCTCTTAAGAGATTTTATTTCATCAGGCTGTAAACTCAAACTTGGTTCAAATTCCCCTCAATCTGGGCTTCGGGTGGCACTATCATGCTCCATGCTTCAGGCCTTCCTAGTACCATTTTATCTTGTGATTGTTTGGTTTAGCACCCACAATTTGGCTCTTACTAAGTGTGTCTACACCAAAGATCACAAAAAGACATGCGATAAGTCTGACCAGGCCCCCACTGAGTTGAGCTTGTGGGTCGACTGTTTTTCCCCAGTTTCCCCGGAAGCTTTGCACACCTCATGAGGTTTGACAAAAATACCAAGTGGAGTTCATCAGAGAACCGCCCATCCATTCTGATGCACCAAAAACAAGCTTGGTGCCCGTCGTCGCGTTATCACTGCTTTTTTCAGTTTCCAGGCTGGCGGGAAGTAATGGTGCATTTCGGGCGTCGAAAGCTGCGCATTTTGCGGTACCGGTCCCTTGGTCAAATTGCATGCAGTCTATGAGAAAGTTTGAGCACGACGGGCAGGGGCCCGCGGACCAATCTCGGCGCTAATTATATCATTGCCCATAAAATACCAGTTTCTTCCTACAATACTTCACCTCTATCTGTTCTTGCCATATTGTCTTGGCCAGGACATGTGTTGCATCCATCTGCTACTGTGAATACCGTCAACCTGGACCATTTCTCTGTCGAATATCCGTTTATCACCTTCAATCTGATTGTCTTACGGCACTTGGAAGCCAATTATCATATCATTCGCTCAGGTTGGCAGATCATTCCATTTACGATACTTAAGTTTCCGACTCGGTGTTCCGCTTTCCACAGTATCACACTACTGAAGATTGAGTCTGATTTTATTCAAGTACCACTCTCACCTATTCCCGCCCCTCACCTCTATCAAGTGCATATGTCGTAACAAATCCACTGGTACATGTCGCGATGCACTCGAAAAAGCAAGATATTCTGGGAAATCGCTGTGGCGTTGATCGAAGCAAAGTGCCACCCGTTGCGTCGGGGCATAATACCATGAGGATATCGGATCCAATTCAAATCGTCCCCAATATGCGTCATTGGCAGGACACACGGACCCGCCACTAAGAGAGAAATCTCCGGCATATTCTGTATTCTAAAACTGTGAGCCCTTTCTAACAGAACCTCCACATATCCGAGGATTCTTCAGACAGCGCTGGAGTCTGAAATGTTTCCATTATACTGGGTCGGAACTCTTGCTCCGACTCCCAAACTACTCGATCTGCTCAGATTCGGGAGCTTGGGGAACATTGAAATCTTGCGTATGCCAAGCGGCTTTCCGCCGAAGAACGAGCGTGGTTACAGTCGAGATACAGCCGGAGGGAACGGGGTTCGCCTATATCAGTCTTGTAGTAGAGGGAAAAAACCACCAAGGACGGGTATGAAGGGCGGTCGAGGAAAATAGGCGAGGTTCTTTACTATCCAAGTGCATGTGCGAGTATAGGAGCAAATGAACAACTGGCGAATGATCAAGGCTTCTGTACTCGGGCTCGCAAGGTCAAGAAAGGCTAATTCGTTCTTTTCATCCCGCACGCAAACATAGTCCCAGTAACACGTTTTAGGAAAATCCGCAGCAGTACATCTGCCATTGTTCACCGACAATACTTGACGGTCGGCGATTGTGAACAAGAAAGGAACGATTTGGTTCATTGCACGATTCGCAGTCTTCGGGGGGCAACCTTGTTATTGATCTCTGGTGCTTCCTTCGAATGCTGAAGGCAATCTTAGATGTTAGCCGGGAAACCGGACGACCACAGCGCCCAAGACAACCATCCTCGCTCCGCCTGGACCTTGTCATGGGACTTCATGGGACTTCGTCATAGCCAGGAACTAAGGTATGTTTGGACTTTGATGCTGGCTCCTTCCGAGTACTCGCTGTCAATAAAATTTGCTTCCACTTCTGCCGAGATGAAGTTAAGTTTGCCGCTCGGATGATAAGATTAAGTGTTTTAATGGAAATGAGCATCCCGAGGGACGGCGCAAGAACCGCTCGAAAACTTTGTTGCTTACTGTAAACGTTACATGAAAAAATGCCGACGTTGAAAAAGGTGACCAGCACAGACCGTTTGTATTGCGCGCAAGTGCCAAGAGCACAGCCCGCTTACTGAAATACCTCCCCACGAGGTTGTCCTGTTCCACAAGCTGCCAAATGATGAATGGAAACCTGGAAAGTACGACAAGGGAAGGGAACGAATGCCAATAATAATAAATCATGAAAGCCATAACGTACACACAAATACCAAAAGATGCCTAAGATGAGAATACTAAGACGAAAACACTATCGCACGATGATAAAAATACAGATCAGATATCTTCACCTGCCTCTTCCTTCAAGCTACTGGTGAAAGTTCCACCCCATCGAGGGTTTCCGATTCCCCCGCTCAAGCCTAAATTTGGATGGTCTTCACTCGGCCGAGGCTTGAAGCTTTCACGCTTTGCTCGCGAAGCCTTCCTTAGGGCAGCAGAGCCTGCTCCTGGTAGACTTTTGCTCGCATTGTGTGACCTGCCATAAGCAGGGATAGAACTTCCCTTGACATCAGCAGATACACTGCGTAACCCCGCTGGATATGCGGTTGTACTGGGTGTACGACCGTGTCCTAAAGTACGTTGTTGTGTGCGAGATTTTTTGACCGTGCTGGGTTTTCGTGTAGTTCCAGGTGTCTTCGTGGGGGGTTCTAGCCTCGCCTGGACATTGTTACCTCGGTGGTTGCTGAGTGGTGCTCGGACGTTCTTCTGACCGTCATTGAGCTTCTGGCGTTTATTTGGAACAGACTGGGAAGCAGAGGAACTCGGCCTTACAGCGGGAGTGACTGCTCGCGAGCCCCCCGCGTGACCGTTGGAGTTAGTGGAATTAACTGGTGTTGTCGCTCGAGGAGGGACAGAACCCGGTCGAGTAGGTCTTCGTTTATTTTCTTGGTCTGCGGCCGTTACTGCCTCCATAAGCCTCGGTAGGAAGGGGTCACCATTCACCAAAAACGGTCGGCCAGTTTCTTGCTCCCATGTAGGTATTGATACAAGTAAATCCTGTTCCAACTGTATGGATCTGTCAGGCCTCCTGTCTTAATGTATCCAAGCTGAAAATACTCACACGAGGCTTCTCTTTCGAAACTCTCTTCCGCATCTTCTCCTCACGCAACAAACGGCCAGGATCTCTTGGTCCACGGCCCAACAGTCGAGTCTGATCGGCGGCCGCCAAAGCAAGTTCCTTCTCTTCCTCACAGATATCAAAGTATTTCCGGATGCTAGCCAGTAGCGGAGCCTTTGTTCGGCGTTCCTCCTTCAATCTCCTGATCTCGTCCTCATGTATCGTCAAAAGCTCCTCAGTATGTTCATCTAGTATGAAATTAGAAATGCTCGGCAAGGAAAAGCATGCACCGTACCGTCAACGAATGGAGAAAAGTCTGCCCTTTCATCATCACCAATCATCAGATCGTCCCAAAGCTTGACAATCTCTTCTCTTGCACTATTGATGAAGGTACCCATACGGTCCCTTTTCAGTTCCAACATGCGCTCTAGCTCCTCCTCATACTCTTGAACAACTTCATCTGTGCTTCCACGGTGATTTTCGACAAATGCATCCATGGCTGCTTCGTCGACACCCAGCCGTCGCCAAAGGCTTTCGAGCTGGTCGTATATCGACTGTATATGGGATTCTCGCTTTCGCTTGAGATCTTCCAGAGATGCTTGCAAGCCTTTCGCCCAAGAAAGAAGACCCAATGTTGGCTCGACGTTTTCCAGGCCAAAAGGAGGGTTCTGGTTCTCGACGAGGTCCTCATCTTCTGCCTCTTCAATACGTGCAATGAACCGAGCAAAGGTTCGTTGATGCTCGGCATCTGAACCTTCAGCAGCTCGTAAGTTGCATGCACTGGTCCGCGAAAATGGTGTAGGCGTGTTCAAGAAAGGATCCGAGATAGGGCTGGTCGATTTGGAAGATGAGGTAAAGGTGAACTGGTAGGATGGTGAATTTGAGCTAGAACCTACGCCTTCGAGGCTAGGAGGAGAAATCCCGAGCTCCGAGTGGAGATAGTCAAGGTGCAAAAAGGCTTTGGAAAGTTGTGATAAACGGTTGCCCTACACAAAAAATTAGACAGTCCATCCAATGCTATAGAGAAACAATAACAGACCACTTCAGCCTTCCCACGAACTATCTCTTTCTCGAGCTTCAAAAAACGCTCCGGGGTGACGTCACGGTGGGATTCGGGGTCAAGGACATTTTCACCAGCGGCAGCAGTCGGTTCAAGTATATCCATGCTAAAATAACTCGATCCAAGTGTCCGCGCAAGAGAGTGTATCCGGTTCATAATCGTCATTAGTTGTTCAAGCTTCGAGTGATAAAGCTGAGATAGAATTATGATTTATCACAATGAAGTCGCAGAAGTCCATTGAGACTCACTTGTCGCAGCTTCTCCTGATACTCTGCCACAAGTGTGTATCGTTTCGGTAGCACCAGTTCTTTCCTCAGTTCCCCAACCGTGTTCCCCATTGACTTTACGTTTCCTCCCAGCGCTTTGGAATATCGTATACATTCATTCTCTACCACATCACATCTGGCCATCCAATCCTCCACTTCTTTCCTACGCGATTCCACATGTCTCTCCACTCCTCTCATCAGTTCCTCATGCAAAGCTTTGAGGTCTTCCTCGAGTGCATTTGACGGCAGACCCAGCTGTGAGTGCAGCACTGGTAATAATTGCGTTTGTGTTTGCAGATGTGTATGTAGTGAATTCAAGAGGTCTGTGAGGGCTGTGGTCGTCTCCTGTGCCGACATCGTCGCAGCCTTGGCCTGCAGCGGCAGAGTGTTGGTGTGGACAGTTTGATTAGGAGTTAAACTTAGGGTCACAATTGGGCGCTGGAATCAACTTCGTATCACGTGTACGCGTCGCGACACATCACGCGACTCGTGCAAGGACTCACGAAGTGCCTATTTAGGAAGTTTTGATTCTATAGCAGATTAGATCTTAGATTACAGCAGCAAGCGAGATAATAGATAGTACAAATGCGATGCTAGGTAAGTGTCTATGTAATTAGTGTGGCCTCATTTGTGAGATACGTTTCTATCTACGTATATCTGCGTTTCGGCTTTTGGCTCAGAGTCTAAGTCCCTTAGAATACCATGTTCCCACTTTGACCACCAGTCTTCTACCTTTTCGCTGGCATCGTAGAGCCACATTATCAGAATATCGCTCCAGAGTAGCAGAAGGTTTTCATCGTTTAGTTCGTCTATACCGCCGCTCTCCGATGCTTTTGCGAAGAACGCATCGAACTGTTCCCGTGCAGGTCCTTTCGGAGAGATCATCGAGTTCCGTAGAGACACATCCACTTGGTTTGTGTGAGTTAATCGAGGGCTCCGAATCTCCTCGTATGCGTAGAGAAAGCGTGATACCAAGCTTCGAGATTGGACGCGCGAGAAGAAGTATCCGAGAGCTTCAGCATCCTCCAGTCCGAGGGCAACATTGTGGTGCAATGCCGGCTGGTATTAATTGTTCATAACCAATGAGTTCAGACAACGTATTGAGCACTTATTAATGTACGTACCACCATACCGTGAGCTGCAGCACCAACAAGAACGACTTTTCCGTTTTCACAAACCAAGTCTTCAAGTGGCTGCTGCTCCACATGAATATTCATATAAGCCCTAGCATTTTTGGCCAAGTTTAGCAGTTTGAGATTTCTACATGTTATTTGACCAGTGAATAATTATGCGACCACAAGGTGAACAAGATGCAGTACCTTCCTGAGAATTTCCGGTAATCAATGAACTTCAAGTCGTTGAGCGTGAACCTATCAGTCCACTGGAAAATCCCCATAGAAGGGTCCAGGACGGCTTCATCCGGTACCACGTATCCAAGTGTCAGAGTGTAGGTGCTTGCCCCTTTCTATTAAAAATACCGACAAGAACATCAGTCAATCAAAGAACTATGCGGCATCAGAAAACTGCTTACCCCGACCTGTCCTTGCATATGCACGCCATCGCCTCCCCACATCAGCCACTAACGCCAATTGTAAGACAAATGCCAAGTTATTTCTACTCAGGAACACTCACTGTCGACTCGTTCAAGACGCTCGCGAGATCTTGATCCTTATGAAACTCATCACAGGGAATTGTACATGCGACGGTCAAGTACCTTCCACCGCTCGTATCCGGATTATTGCCGGTGACAACGGACCGCGCGACTCCATTGATGCCATCTGCACCAACAATGAAGTCAGAAACCACCTTCTCTCCGCTTTGCAAGGTGATGGTTGAAGTCGGTGAGTCGATTTCAATCACTTGAGAGTCGACTTTGAAGGTAACTCCAGAATCCGTTGCTAGCTCATAGAGCCAATCCCATACGTCGTAGTCCTAATTGCCATGTCGATGGGAATTATTAATGAACAAATTTTCCCATAGTTTATCACCGGGAGAACTGACCTGTAAAAACGCATAATCCGCGACATCGTGGTTCACAAAGGCTTCATGCTGGAGCATCTCGTTCAATAGCAGCGTCCCAACCATATCATCGTCTTCAGCTATCGTGAAAGTACAAATGAGGTTAGCAACGGGTGTTCACCGAGGGTAAAGCGATAGCTGTTCTTACTATGAGCGAAACTATACTTCATAAATTTCTGGCTGTACCTGTCAAGTAACGTCTTCAAACCCCAGCGATTGAGGCAAAGTGTGCCGTTAGGAGGAAGTCTAAAAACCTCCGCATCAGTATCAAAGTAACATGACTCCTTGACAGAGCGGAAGACTCGGAATCTTACTTGGCCGCCCCACATCGCTAAAGAAGATTCATCACGACCTTAATATCACCAAGTCAAAGTACAAGGTGTCTTAAAACCTACCACGTTTCTCCCATTTGAGGCCTCGAATACTGTCACCCGGTGCCCAGCTTTAGCTAATGTAAATGCACTTGCAAGCCCTGGAAATGAAAAGGAGAGACCGAAACCGATCATCAGAGCCATTCACGACATCATTGCCCAGGATTTCAGCCCCTACTACGCTAATCGTGCCCGAGGTGAGACCAGGTTATGAACTCACCCGCAATACCTCCACCAATGACCGTTACATTAAGAATTTCGTTACGACTCGTATCCTTTGAGGTGCCGATATGGTGTCCAGGCATTCGGATAAGTGTTAGCAGTCGTAAGACTTGAAAGGGCTGGGAGAAAGAGGTGGAAATTTAATTTTTGAAACACCTTGGGCATGTTCCGAATATATACAGCTCTCTCTCACTGCGCTCATGCCGCAAGTCTTGTCCATCATTGATGTGGGCAAAGAGAGGGAAACAAGGAAGCCTGGAACTGTCAAGGCCAAGGTAGCACGTGAACAGTAACAATCAAAACGAGGTGCGCTTGTCAGGCTCATTGGGATTCTTATGCCCACTCGTCAAGCCACAAGCGTCACTTACTTCTCTAGGAATGATGAATCCTTCTGCTCTTTCCTAAAATGAAAATCTTCGAACTCCGCACAACCCGAATTGGTCGACATGAAGTGCACAATAATCTAGTTAACCAGTTGACGACGATCATTGCGTGCATTGTGTCCTCCATGCCTCGTTGTCATAAGAGAAAAATGGATATGAGATAGGTGGAAGTCGTGACATGAATAATACACACTAATGATACATATCATCCATTTACGCCCATATGCAGTCGGGTTGCAATGGATTTGGTAAATAGTAGACAGTAAATCGACCGCAACAAAAGAGTCCGAATGCTGCTCATCAATGATGCATAAGCCAGGAAGTCTAGTTCAGGGTTTAGAAGCCTCAAAAGTGAGGGAAAAACCCATCAAGACCGATCAGTGATGTCTACACTGTATATTTGAGAGAAACGGCGCCAATCGTCTCCCGGATAGGTATACTAGAGTAAAGTCCTTGGTTGAAAAGTGATCTGAACAAATTGTTTCTGAAAAAAGCATGGATGTGTTGCAAAGCCTTCAAAAATCCTCGGATTGATACTCAGGATGTCTGATTAGCGTAACTTCCACTCATTTAGAAGTGATTGGAGCCCTTTCGCTTCTTGAGGAGCCGCCAAGAGAGCATGCAGCACGCCGAGCCAGCAAGAACAAAAACCTGTCAAAATCACGTTCAGCGCAGACTCAAGAGTGGAAGTATACTGCCTTACGCCAGCTAGAATAATTGGTCGGAACCAGAGGAGTCTAGGCGGCGAAAGTAATGCGCCGGCAATCGGGTTTCCAGTCAACAAAGGGAAAGACAGCGTGAAGGACAAAATGGCAATGCGCAATCTAATATCATGGCATGCTGTTAATAGCACGCTTAAAATAGATTCCTGAGAACTCAACGCACGGGAGATCAGAGCCATCACTATGCGTGATGAAACTACTGACAGTTGGCGTGGTCAGTGACACCACTGCAGAACCTTATTAGAGGCTGAGTGGCGAATAGATTTTAGGGTATGCTTACTTCCACCCGAGAAGAAACCATAGAAGATGCCGAAAGCAACAACGCCCCCCGAGGTCGTGGCGCCGAACATGACAAACACCAAACAGCCAGTTATGAAAGAGAAGATGACGGCAGCTAAATTTACCAAAATTCAGGACATGGGCGTGAGTCTATCGATGGGGCCATGGGAAAGAAACTCACTATTGAGGGGGCCGTACTTATCTGCAATCATGTTGGGCACTATACGACCGACAATTGAGGTAGCGTTCATGATGGTTATCTGAAGTGATTTGAGAAATCTCTCAACGCCAATTGATCAGATGTCCTACCGAGTATTTCGTGACCTTGGCATTGATAGAGTGAAGGGATGACCAGAGCTGAAGATAGAAAACTAAGGAGAATATCAAAATAAGTATGAGTACATCAGAATTCGGGTGCCAGAATCACTCACATGGAATAAATATGCCCCAGAAGACCTGTCACACGGGCCCGTCAGAATATCCTGAATCCAAAACAGTGGAGCTCGAGCTCACAAGAAATGAACCCGCCATGTAGAAAAGGTAGGGGATATCTGTGAGGATTTCCTTAACCATGGGAGAAGTATTGCCCTTTTTCTTGTTGGGTGGCAGCCTCGTCCGCATGATCGAATTGGCGATGATCAGGAGCCCGAGATCCATAAACCCGACAGCTCTTGAGAGACAGGGTCAACTACAGTAATCAAGTGATCAGGAAGATCCTACCGAATGGCCCAAGGAAAGCCAGCGGACTCAAATAGATTGTTGAGCATGATGGGATATATACAGCCACCAAGACTTGCCCCTAGATAAAGGAGTGAGCAAATGTGCCTTATAATCCAATATTTACGGACCAACGATGACAAGGCCCATAGCCAGTGACCTCCTCCTACGGAAGTAGTGGGCAGAGACAGATATGCTCGGGATAAACATCAAGCCCATTCCTAATCCAACGCCGATGCTCTGCGCAAGGAAGTATTGATAGTAATGGTGAGGCTGCGCGAGCGACAGCATGAAGGTTCTGGGCTGCATATTGATACTGGAGTGCAAGACAGGAAGATATTTTTGACGCACGAGAAAATGAACAGCAAAGACCCGGTAATAATTGAATGGTGGAAGTAGCCCAGTTCGAACAACTTTCCTGCAGGAAGACCGATTGCGAAGAGGAAGAAGACTTGGACGGAACCAATCCAACTGATCTCTGAGGGAGTGTGTTCGCTGAGAGCAACGCGCTGAAAGAGGAATTCAATTTCCGAGCTACGGGTTGGGCATTTCTTCGCAGTCTCACGGTATAGTAGTCTTGGTAAACTCCAAAAGACTGGACGACACCAAAAGTACAGAACGTCATTATACAACTGAGCAACACAAGACGTCAGAGCAGCCGGAATAGCGGGTTACGACATTTCTTACCCTCCTAGGACAACCAGCCACCCTCTCGTGCCTCCTTCAGGAAAATCAGGAAGCTTGACCTGGGCTTCAGGCTCAGGCGGCGTCAAGGGCTCATGCAACTTTTCGTGTTTCTCGTCGTGAAGCGTGTTTTGATCGTGGCGGGACATAGCATTCGAGTCGTCACTGGAGAGAGAGCTGGTGGTCATGGTTGTGGGAGGGTGGAAGGCATCATTAATCTGGGACGACATGCATGCTCTGACCCGCGGGAAATGCTCGTGTGGTGTTGTTGCCGGCAAGGATAAAAACAGCTATAGATAATTTAAGGCATCAGGAAAAGTGGACCTTGGAAGCCTTAAAAAACGTTTTCTAGCGTTTGAGAAGTTGAACATGGGTAAACTGCTGATGCTGGTTCTGTCATAGATTGGTGGTGCTTGCCATCAGATTTGGATCGGGCTTAAGCGGAGGCCAATCCTGATTCGGCAGTGGGAATGCGTACACGCGCTAAGAGCAGGCCAGTTGATTCTTGGAGCGTGAACGTTTCTGCGGAAGCAATGCAGCGCGGACCGTTGTATGAAATGAACAGTTGAGTAATCTGTATCTGATTCCTGGAGAGCTGGTCAGTTGATAGATAACGATTGCGACCTGCTTACCCAGCGTCTGGTCGAGCTTTCCTAGGGCTCTTTGTGCCGTGGAAAAGCCGACGAGCGCATGTGGATAAGGCGGGGCGACAGGCGAGCCATCGGTAACGAAGAGGAAACCTTGTGACGAGGACTGGCGAAGGTTGATCCAAAACGAGTCCTGAAGCCCATCTCAAGCCAATCTACTCTGATTTGGGGGCACCATCCCTGGAATTCGATTACTTCACTCTGATCTGCAAAACAAGGACGGAAGAGCCCACTTGTACCACAGAAATGAAATCCAACTTTTCTATAGACGTTAAGCTTCTCTCTAAGGGATGCTGGCGAAAATTTGAACGCCGGGACCTTTCTCTTGTGAAGGGTTCGACTATTTGGATCCAGTCCGCAGGAAACGGATAGCAATGGGACCTTTCATCTCACTCGCTACAAGCGCCAGATCCCACCCAGAAGTATCGCTTGCCGAATTATCCGGGTCATGTTTTTCATTCTTTTGAACATGTTGACTACTCCCAGTGATTGATCCTGCTTCAAGGTTCTGGATTTCTTAGAAATGGATTGTTCTCACTTGATGTCAAGACATGTGTAAGCGGACTTTTCTCAGCTTATGCCTCTGGGGTCTCCTTGCTCGATAGCTTTGGGCAATCTTTGCACTCGCTCACATGGGTTCCCTTTACGCAAAGTTCCCAGATCTATCTCACATTTTCGATATCTCCATTGGTAGTAACTACTTATGGCATTAGGAGGTATTAGCTTGTTCCGACATCATCACCATGTTTAACGTTCGCACCTCGAACGCGTTCATCTCTCTTGATTCAAAATGGTTCATGGTTCATTGGAGTCTGGAAGGAACGCTTTTCCGGGAACTCGCCATTCAAAAAAACGTTTAAAAGCTTCCTTGGAGGATCCGTCTAGCCAGACCTCGACTCCCCCCTTCTAGCCATGACAGACCAACTTCACCTCCATCCGCTCTTCCAAACCCGCACTGAGCTGCTTGCACCCGCAGAAAGTGCAGCTCTCTCCTATAAACGCGCACGGCTCTTCCTCAGAGCACATGGTGATCACATTCCGTCAATTCTCCAATCTACGATATTGACTCGCTCTAGCCCTGACTGCACAGGATATTCTGCAATGTAGTCCTCGGTTCTGGGCGATGTTGCAGCACCCCTTGCTTGCGATGGACATTGCTATGTTTACTATTCTTGTCTGCCAAACGAACCTTGTCATTGGCACGCTCGCTCGACATCTCAAACGACGTCCTGACCTTAAACCACTTGTGAACCGGCTCTTGCGCTTGGAAACAGGTGGTATCTACCTGCTTACGGAACGCGGCCATGGGCTAGATGCTTTCAACATTGAGACAACGGCAACAAAAACTCCTGACGGATTTATTCTCAATACTCCGAGAGAAGAAGCCGCAAAGTTCGTGTGCTTTACATCTGCAAAGTTGACGCCTAACTAATTCCACGCCAGGTTCATGCCTGGATCCTCGCCACGCTTCGGCATCCCGAAGATTGCTCTTGCCATGGCTCGCTTAATTGTCAATGGCGAAGACCGGGGCACACGATTTTTCATCGTACCCCTCTGTAACGAGCGCGAAATGTACCAAGGCGTTGAATCGATATCACTGCCACCGCGGAGCGGCACACAGCCATTTGACTGGTCCATCACCCGGTTCAACAACGTGCATCTCCCTCAAACTGCGTTGGTCGGGTCGGAGATCATGGAAGATTTCCAAGTTCCTCCGAATCGCCTTCAGGCCTGGTGGAACGAAATTTGGCGAATCCCGATCGGCACTCTCGTTGTCGCAGCACCATGGGTGTCGGCTATGAAGGCAATATCCTTCATCGGCGGACGATACTCGATGGTTCGTTGCATCTTGGGTAAAAGCAACCAACCCACTCCGATCCTTACTTTTCGTACCCAACAATGGCCAATCCTGCACGCGACGGCGGCGGCCATGGTACTCGAAAAGTACTACCCTGTTGCGATTGACGCCACCATGGACCAGTCAATAGATCATAGTGTCCGACACGCACTCGCCGTGATCGCTAAATCGACAATCTGCCGACATTTCCTTAGATGTGTACCTGAAATAGCTGAACGTTGTGGCGCTCAGGGAACTTTCGAACACAACTACATGGCGAAGGTCGAGGTAGGTTTTGTTCCTCTTCCCATATAGCCGGTGACCACATTGCTCACTCCTGACCCAGAACGACGCCAAAGGCGCTATTATCGCTGAGGGTGACATCTTGGCCCTTTGCATCCGGCTATTCTCGGAATTACTCCTTGGGCGATATGAGATCCCTCTTCCTCCGCCGGAAGAATCACTCCTCGCTCGCCACGCTGTTGCGCTTCTGGAAGAAAACATTCAGCTCTTCAAGACTCTGAAATGCGATCATCGCAGTGACTCATTCAACAATCTTCTTCTCCCACAGTCCCAAACGGTTATTGAAGCCATGGGACACGCCTTCGCGTACTCTGCTGCTTTGAAGGCCGGGCTACCTCAGTACGTCCTTGACGTCTACGAATGCTCGGTCATACGTCAGGACCCAGCATGGTACTCCGAGTGCGGTGGCGTCAATCGACTCAGCCAGCGACTCCGAGAAGACGCAGCCATTACCTCAATGCTCCCCCATCTCTCCGCCATTCTCTCAGATATGAACATCGAGCAATATGTCAATGCCCCGATTGTCACTGATGCCCAGTGGAAAGCTTATCTGAGCCAGCTCCCAGTGCATACTGGTAATGCAATCCCCGTTCCTGAACAATTCCACGCCATGTTGTAAATCCTGCAGAAGCACGACGGTCGAATTTTCTTTTTTTGTCCTCCGTTTTAAACGGGTTTCCATCTCTGCATGTATCCAGTCCGCGAGTTATGTACCTTTCACATTGACTATCCACACTGGATTCTCGGGTCTGTCATATTAGCCTCTTGATTTATTTCAATAACTTATTAGCCCAGTGTGGGTTTGTACGATTAGTTTACGTTTACTATGTCAGTTTATGTCGTGCTATATCAAGTCGTATCCTACACAATCGATGATTTCATAGGTTGAAAGTATCTGTCTTGGATTCCACAAGGGTGATAAATCGATGTTTTTCTTCCTTCCCGAGATTTGATCATGTCATTCAAGCAGGTCACATTGACAATGCCAAGATGAAGACTTTCAGGCAAATACAGGCCTCGGTACGATATGAAAGCGACACGCAGTATCCTGCAGGGCACTTATCCACTCCGCAAGAGACCATTCATTCGCACTCCTGGATGTGTGAGAGGCCGAGCATTCGGCGAACCAAATCGAACTCCTTTTCACTATCGCTGGAGAAACAGTTTAAGTGAGCTGGATAAGAAGGGCACACATATGATGATATCTAGGAGTCTTGTCATCTGCTCACATTCAAATTGGTTCTCGAGTTATCAAGAAAAGGTTGCTCACTTGTTCGTTTTGCAATCATAGCATTTGTTAGCCGAGTGGGAAAAACGGCAACCTAAACTTTGTAGGTGCATTGGGACCCTAGGTTCTGACCTCATTTCTGACCGCAGCTGGGAAGTTTCGATCACATACACACAGATATCTCAATCTTGAGTCCACATGCTAGAAACCGAAGAATTCGGACTGCGACAGCTGTGGTGTGGCCAATCGCATACCCACTGAACAGTTCCAATTGCACGTTTTCTCAACCTTGCCGGAGGAGCCGAATCCTTCCAGCTTAGAAATCAGAGGATTCGCTAAAATTTGCCGCAAGTCCCGGGATAAAAGAGGATAAAGGAAGTATGAGAAAGTATGATGAGGAACACGATCACTAACCGGTGGGGGATCGCTTGGGAAGGTGATCCATCTTTTGCCAAAAATAGGTCAACCGTCTGGAAAGTTCGGCCAAAGGTCGCCCGAGGAGCAAAAACCCAAAACAACGGAAAGCGGTGAATAACGATCCTGAGCAAAATTGATGGTCTCATGAATGGAGTTTCGAGCGCTTCTCTTGAAAATGATCAAAAGGATGAGGAACGCGGTGAACATTACCACGAAACTGAAGCCAAGCAAGTTAAGAGTGTACGATGATCAATCTATCGTATTGCTGAGAACCGTCAACTTCGTTCCTTTTTGGAACTCTCCGTTAGAGACGCGAAAAACCCTCGGACATCAGCTTCATTGACGACTTTGCCTTCTTGCGCAAATGGTCTGAGAAACTTCATCAAGTCATCCCTGAATTTTCATTGATGAGAAGAAAAAAGGAATTTTGAAGTCACAGGGCCGTACCGCATTTCCTGGAACGCATGGATTCCATCGATCGCCCTGTCGCGTGGAATTCTTTCCAAAGCTCGCATACCTAGTTCTTCGAGAGAAAGCCCTTTACCAAGAGAGAAAACCTTGAGAAAACTGGATTTTCTAAGTAGGAAAGCTATTGCGATCTTACCAGAGTCAGGATCTTCTGGAGGCTCATATGTTTCTTCCTCCTCAAGGAGATAGGGGCGTGCTCGCAATGGTGGTTGACACTATTTTTGAATCAACAAATGTGCCATTATGTCCGATGAATACACTGACTGTATCGCAACGACACCAACGATCCCGGAAACCTTCGGTCAAAAATATATCTCCAGTTCCAAGTGAGGTAGAGGAGTCTAATGCAGCCTTAAGTCCCCCTGCAAAGATTCGAGATGCTACAGGATTAGAAGGTGGTGCTAGGCATATCCTGGATGTCGCTTCGGCAGTGTCGTAAGAGGTCCGGATACGCTTACTCTCCGGCGAGTGTTCGGAAGGAGACAGCGGCCTCTTTGATCTTGTCATAGGGGTATCCGGGGTCTGTTCTATCTCCACTTTGTCATCTTCGCCACGAGTTAAGCCTTGCTCTAGGCGCCAGGGCTCATTTAGGCTTTGCCTGGTAACAATGATAGCGCCGGGACTTCCTGCCCACTTTTGGAGATGCTCTTGGTCGAAAACACAAGCTGCACAGATGAAGCTCTCATAATCGGCTCCGGATATGAGTGGGGGCGGTAGTCCGGATGACGATGCTTCCGAAGCAGCATCGTCAGCTTCCTGAGCCGCGACGATAGGACTCGGCTCTCTTGAGCTGGGAGGCTCTCGTAAATTGCAGCAAGATTCGTGAAACCAATCCTAAAACGTGCTCAATATCAGTAGGCAAATCAATCATGCGATACCGATGGTGCCGAACCTCGCATGCTAAGCATTGGATCATAGTTTCGCGTTCAGACTTTGCGTCATATGGCCTTCCACACCGGCAAAACACGCCGCGAAAGTTTTGCCCGTATGTATTAGACGCATTCTCTTCTTCGCGCTTGGTGTGTAATGTACATTGATGAGCTATCGCCGCTGTAGGACAATCACAGCGAAAGCTCCTTTTTGGAAATCTAAGTGTGGGTGCGAAGACACGCTCGGATAATCAGGTAAACTCTCATCAGAAATGAGCGAATTTACTCACAACTCTACTTGTTCATGGTTCGTATGGCACGCTATTGAGCAAGCAGAACATATTCCACGCTCTTCAGGGCATGTAAGGCAGAGATACACGGCTTGCCTTCGGGTGGTCAGCTGGACAACGCGTCGTTGGCGAAAACGAATACCTTAACGGTCCTTTTGGCCAGGTACATTGTGAAAACTGATGTGGTAGAGCAAGAGCAGCCTCGCGTACGAGTTCATCCTGAGATTGGAGGAGTTCAGTGAGCGTAGCGTCCATTGACTTTGCCAAGGTGCACCAACTGGGTCGAGAGAACTTGTGTGTCGTTGAGCAGAGACCCAAACACGGACATGCTCTCACCGGCCCGGATATTCCGGAGGTCACGAACAACCGAAACCACTTAGGCGCCAGTATATCGTCGTTTGACAATGTCGATTATAACTCCCTGTACGCTCTCAAACAACCAGATTTTGAAGTTCGAACGTCAACTCTGCGCTGGACTTGCGCCTGGATAGAGCCGCAGGAATTTGCAATCAAACGCTGATTAATCACTAGTACTTTGCGCTCGTCGGAATCCGAACGGAAAAGTAAGCCTACAAAAGGTGGATCTACGCCAGAGTTACCTCTCTTACTCGTATAATCTGCAGACTTTACAAAAGATGTCTACCAAGGCCACCACGAATGGACCCGACCCGATCTTACTCACGTTGTTCGCCAATCGCTTCATGAGTGTCGCAGAAGCCATGGGCCGGTCCCTACAGCAGACCTCTATCAGCACGAACATCAAAGAACGACTGGATTTCTCCTGTGCCCTGTTTGCTCCAGATGGCGACCTGGTAGCAAATGCTCCGTTTATTCCGATCCATCTAGGATCTATGAGTTTGTGGGTCTCGTCCTTCGCCAAATACTCGTCCGTTCTCGCTCACTTCCCTTGCTTGAATAGTGCCGTGAAGTATCAGATGAAACTACATGGAAGCTCCCTCAAAGAAGGCGATGTGCTCATGACCAATTCTCCCCATGCGGGCGGTTCGTAAGTCTGTTGGATTGTTTGATGGAACCCGCCCAAATTAATCGCTTTTACTTTGCTTAGCCATCTGCCCGACATCACCATCATCACCCCCGTCTTTGCTCCCAATTCCAAGGAAATCATCTTCTTTACCGCATCGAGAGGTCATCATGCAGACATAGGCGGGATCTTGCCCGGATCCATGCCGCCAACTTCCGTCAACATCTTCGAGGAAGGTGCCGAAATTGAGAGCTTCAAGATCGTTGACGGTGGGGTTTTTGACCGGAAAGGCCTCATTGAATACATGGTTGACAAGCCGAGCCAATATCCTGGCAGTTCTGGCTGCCGAAACATTCGCGATGTTGAGAGCGATCTCAAAGCGGTATGTCGAGAAGCAGCTTATCTTATCAGGTCGCTTAATGAAGTTCTGCAACCAGCAAATTGCCGCAAACCACAAGGGTATTCAACTCATTCATGCCAGTTGGGTGTATCTCTCTTTTTTCTCGGACATTCAACTCAATGTATATCTAGTTGTGGGTGATTACGGTCTAGAGACTGTACAAGAATATATGTACCATATTCGAGCCAATGCGGAGATGTCAGTTCGTAATCTTCTCAGAGACGTCGCCAAGAGAGCCGGCTCAAACGTCTTGTCGGCTGTGGACTACCTTGATGACGGCTCACCAGTCAGTGCTACCGTGAATCTCCGCGTAATACACTGATTAACTGACCTGTATACTCTCATAGATATCTCTTCATGTAGAAATTAATGAGTCGGAAGGCTCAGCCATTTTGGACTTTGAAGGAACTGGTTGTGAAGTCCGGGGAAATCTGAACGCACCCATTTCGGTAGTCCACTCGGCTGTTATCTATTGTATGAGATCTATGCTGGACATGGATATCCCGCTGAATGCGGGCTGTCTTGTTCCCCTTGACAGTAAGTCTTGGATTATAGGAGTTTTAGTGGCTTTTACCAACCCTTCGCAGTTCGAATCCCGAAAAAGTCGCTGCTATCCCCTTCCCGGACAGCCGCCGTTTGTGGTGGAAATGTTCTCACTTCTCAGCGAATCGTGGATGTGGTACTGAAAGCTTTCCACGCGTGCGCCGCTAGCCAGGGGTGTACGAAGTGAGTCTTTTGCCACCCTGATTGCATCCATTCCCTAATGCGAGATTGGCCAGTAACCTTACCTTCGGTACCGGTGGAAAAGACAAGGAAGGAAAAGCGGTAGCCGGATGGGGTTACTACGAGGTGAGAAACGTGGACATTTTCGTGCCTCATCGTCACTTAACCGCCATCAGACCATTGCTGGTGGGTCTGGAGCTGGACCTGGCTGGCACGGTACAGACGGCGTGCACACTCACATTACCAATACGCGCATTGGCGATGTAGAAATCCTTGAACGAAGGTACCCTGTCATGATCCACCGCTTTGGGTTGCGTTCGGGATCAGCTGGAAAGGGGAAATGGCATGGTGGTGAGGGCGTCCATCGCGAGATTGAATTCTTGGAACCAATGCAAGTGTCGATCCTCTCCGAGGCGAGTAGATCTACCCTGCTTCTATGGAAAGAATCGCTGATAGGGTTGTTTTCTCAACACTATAGAGAAGAACCCGACAACCATATGGCGTGGAAGGCGGGGGCTCAGGCTCTATGGGAAGAAATACATGGATTAAAAGGCTGCGCCAAGAGGACGGCGATATCGATGAGAAAAACGAGACGGGAACGCGTGACATCAACATTGGAGGGAAAGCGACTGTGTTCATGGGTAAAGGAGACCGACTACTAATTGAGACGCCTGGTGGAGGTGCTTGGGGCCTTTCCGAGGGTCAGCTAAAGAAGGAAGGAGAACTTACTCATATCAATGCTTGGGAACCTCGAGGCTCATTTGCTGAACGCGCTGCCGCCCAAGCTGCTTTTTGATTTCTAATGAAATTCCTTTTCCCTTTCATGCTATCGGTGCCATATCCGTTCATTCTCACATACCTATCAGGTGTTCTCGCGGATATTCTCCATCCCAAAGAATTTCAATCCCGACCCTTTTGACTCAGGGCAATATACTTATCGTTAAATTTGTCAAGTAGGCTCCTCGTAGCAGCCGTATGTCCACATTGCAGTCATTTAGCATCCATCACAGCTAGAAACTGCCTGCGCACTGCGCACCTGTGAGTATTACTGTGCAACGCAGTAACGCAGTCACACCAGTAATGCATAGCCCCACAACAGTCACAATGTGTCACCGTCACCCCGAGGAGGTCCTTGAAGTCGATCAACTCGTTTCTCTCTCACCTCCATCTCATATGCTCACAGTATTCGTCTAAGATGCCTGCACAGTCAGCTATTACACCAGAAGAAAAAAATAAAGTCAAGAGCGCAATTCCAGCTTCCTCGAACAAAATATTCGGCGCTGCAGTTGCTCGAATATATTATGCATACCCAGATCCTCGTCGGTGGTCGTATGCTGGCCTTCAGGGGGCTATAGTTCTCTCGAAGGACAACAACACAAACACAATGAACTTTAAGCTTGTCGATACAGATGGAACTCGAGGCGTTATTTGGGAGCACGAGCTGTATGATGGGTTTGAATTCTTTCAAGACAGAGCATTCTTCCACTCTTTCCCTGGAGATGTAAGCTTATTGATCTATTATCGGACTCCTCAACTCACCTTTTAGTAGCAATGTATGGTTGGCTTTGTGTACGCTGATGAAGCAGAAGCCAAGACTTTCTTTAAGAAAGTGAATTCGAAGAAAGACCTAGCTACGGGTGAGCACAATAATTTGTCTTACTATCATATCTGACATTTCGAGTTTAGCAAAGAAAACACCTACACGGACCAAGTCGAAGAAAAAAGCCGCTGTGGGCAAGGGCAAGATTGACAAGTCCATGATATCTGGTCCTCAGTCTGGCTCATTCATACATGTCGCTCATATGGGGTATGATGCCGATACTGGCTTCTCGACCAAAGGGATTGATCCGTCATGGTTAACCCTACTTGAGAATCTCGAAGGCAAGGGCGTCAGCCGGGAAGTCATTGCGAAGGAGATGGACTTTATCAAGTCATTCGTATCGCAGTCTCAGGAGGAACCAAAAAAGAAGACCAAGCCTCCGCCACCTCCAGCTCCCAATCGCAGGAGTCAGGTTCCCAATGG
>JANIEX010000269.1:0-41718 GCA_027627405.1 Leucocoprinus birnbaumii
CCTTCCATCTTTCTCTTCCGCCTTTCGCATATCCCCATACCCATACCTCTTTCCCGCCCCTCTTTCCCGCCTGCTTCCTCCGAAGGTCATGGGACCTATCTGGGTTCCCCACATCCATTTCGGTCGGACCTCGCGAATTTATTCCGTTCTCGAGTGTCTGTTTTTGGGCCTCGAGTCTTATGAATTATTCGTTTATTTTTATCGTATCGTACACTTCCTCCCACCATTAATCTCTTCTCTCCTACCTTTTGGTGTTTTGGACTTATCATTATGCAGTATGCAGGTTATGTAGGGTCTTGGTGCAGAAAAAGCAAAAATTTTAGTATGTATTAGTAAAAGTCGAAATCAAATATACTAGTTGTAATATGGGGCTTGAGTTCAGAGCTCATTTGCGCGTCACGTTAGGAACCCGTTGCCCAACTGCAGTAAGAGAGGGAAGTGTGCCTAGATAAGATAACGTTCGGTCTGGTGCTGCGGTTTGCCCGGGGCGCTTAGTACACGACGCCTCTTGGCGCTCGGGCGAGGTTAATTATAGAGTGGAATGGTAGGGATGATGACGTCGAGCCTCATGCCCTTTGCCCAAGCTGCTATGCTCCGGAGTATGATGCAGATGATGGGATGTGACTTGGTGATTCGTATACTCGTGGAACGACGTCGATGGTGTATCGGATAGGATGGCGGGATGGCGGGATGTGTAAGGGGGAGTCGGAATGCTCGGAATGACGTCGGTGTTTTTCTTTGTTAATCCGTGAGTTCTTGAGTTCTTGAGTCTTGGCGTCGGCGTGGTGCTCGATTCATCGCGCGGGTACCCTGGGGTATTCGGTACCGTCGCAGTCGCTAATCGCTCTCGAAAGAGAGTAACTCGGGAGGATCATATTCATTCGGTGTGATTTTCAATTCGTGGGTGCATATGTACATCCACACACCCACACTCGCACACGCTTACACATCTGAGGCCTAAGGATTGGCGAACCCTTTGCCCTACTACACACGCACACGAAGATCATTTCCGTCTTAGACCCGGTCCCGGACCCGGACGCTCGTCGCTGAGTTATGCTCAAGGCTTGGCTTTTGGTGTGTTTAAAATGAAGTGTCAGGGTGAGGTTAATCTACAACGGCCAAGGTGCTAGGCTTGATTGGGAATTAAGCTTTGGCTAGTAGTAGACGCGGGGGATTCGGAGGCTAGTGTCGGATTTCCGAGTCGTCGGGCAAGTTCATCGGAATGGAAGTGAGTATGTAGTCTCTGTGAAGTGTTGAGAACTGAAACGAAGCGCGTTTGAGCTGGTGAGGGGTGACGCTGAAATTCTGAAAGGCGGGGGATATTTACGGGAGGAGGATTATTCGTGGATATGAATGAAATGGCGATCTCGGAGCCGAATAGGGATAAGATAACAAGTCTTAAGTATGTGGTGATGATGTCCGGTCATAGCATAGTCGACTCTCGAGTTCGGTTCGGCGAGTCCAAAGAATCGATTGTCGTTCACATCAACTCAATATTAAGCTTGGTCTTCGCTCAGCGACTCCGTTCGAGGGTCGTGAAGCTTGTTTGATAGTTGGATGATCATCGGACGTCTTTGATGAAATTCATTGATGAAGGAGCCGAGCTGTAGGCGTTCAACGGAAATTTGGGTGAGATTAGAAGATGATTTCCGGCGCGGCTTTCGAGCCCGATGTAGATAAGTAAGACGGACGAAGGCTAGTATGTGATATCAAAAGGCGAGGGATACGCACAGCTGTACGAGTGAATCGCCCTTGGATATGAAATACAATATTGGAGCCGAAGTTCAATAACACGATAAAAAAGTCTTGAGTGGGCAGTGGAAGTGTTGGAATTGTTTCGCGAGATACTTGCTGTGATGTAGTACGTCCAGCCAGAGTCGACTCGGAGTCCGAGATTAAAAAGCCAGAATAAGTGGGTATCGAGAACCGGCTTCGCTCGAGCTGATCTGCTCAGGCGCTCGGCGACTCCGCTGAGGGTAGTAAAGATTGCTTGATAGGTGGCCGTTTATTGATGGGGGAGGAACTCTATAGGCTTGACTGACGGTGGATTTGAGAGATGATCTTCAGTATGGCTTTTGAACCGACAGATAGCAGTACCGAGGACAGCTTCATCGCTTGATAGTCATGATTTCTTTGGAATCATCTCAGCTTACGGATATGCTGGGTTTACCTAGTAGGCACTAGCTTTGCTTCCCTATAGCGTCAGGACCGATGACCCGAGCTCGACGAGATGAATGACTTCCAACTGGGCGGGCGTTGTTCTGGAACGGCATCCTGACCTGCGAGTCATACTTTTCGAAGTTTTGGCGTGGAGAAGTAGTTAGGAAAAGAGCGAACCCGCCTAGTATCCTTGCAATTAATTCAATAGGGCACCGTAAGGGTTGTGCTTTTTGGCAGGTGCAGCGAAACGGTTGGTCTATTGAGTACTGTAGCGGACTGTATGGTGGCAACCGAAGTGCCTGTCAGAGGGGAAAAGTCCGGGAGATATCATACCATACTACTAGCGTTCGCCGTCGAGAAGGCGAAGGGAAATTCTGACATGTCGACCCATGGCCTGACCAAAACCCTATCTTCTTCTTCCTTGTGATTTTGATCTCTACTAAACCAGGGTTATTTCCCAAAATATCTTAGCAAATGAGACTAGAGCAGGCTTTCCGTTTCAATCCCGGGAGGATGGTTTTGAACAGCAAACATGCCCTGTAAATATCAAAGCGTTTCACGGCTACTCTCCATGAAACGAGGATCGCACTTCCCTAAAGTTCCCAAATAGTCAACGGAGGNATCAAAGGNGGCATTTATACCTAGAACAGAATAATTACCTCAGTTNAAGATCAATCTCTTAGAAAGGTGGCACCGCTGCGGAATNAACTGATGAGTTCTAGCTGATGGTGCTGAGGAAAGGANGAAGATAAATACATAGATGCAAGGCTGCTGAGCTGCTGTTAATTATTTGATTCGTCGATGTTTATGGGNATCATAATATGATAGCAGATGACAGANCTTACCAAANGACAAAGCNAAGATNATCNACGCCAATTTGAGCTCCCTAAGCCTATTTTTACCNAATCAACTGCCCCCTTGCCATTGTCAATTCATCCGGAGCAGTCGAGGTGTNAGATGAGTAGTGGCTGAAACCCAGCGACGGCANGGATATTCAGNCGCTTCTGGAATATAAAAAAGGGGTACCAGGGCTCGCTGAGTACCTGTTTGGCGTTCAGCNGGGTAGACAAAGGATATTAATTCCNCATTNAGATCANTGGACCTTAAATATATCGGGAGTNTCTCCAAGTCGATATCAGCGCCTTTGCATGTGGCGGTAACTGCCAAGTCTGAGAAAGTATGTTTAGAGCTGAGATACCCTCACCACCACCATGAGGGCCAGAAACCCACTATNTGATGTGGCCCACCAAGGGAACAATTGGGAGCGACNAAAGACGCCTCNCAGANTTCAAGCNTAGTTCTCTTTCNTTCCGGAGAGTTCAGACCCACAAGGCAACGGANGGNGNATTCGAGGAAGTAAANAAAATATAAGGTTCAATGAAGGCTGCGAGAAACAAAAGACTGGNGTGTCTCCTTGTCGACGAGGACTCGGTNACTGTGGGCTTTTTTGTTGTATCGAGGGACCCACACTGCCCANGGAGACGTAATGTCATTGTAAAGNTCAGAGTGACAGCACTGCACAAGAACAATCGAGAAGCTGAGAAGCTGCGCGACAGGCAGTACAGGAGAGAGCGCATGAATCGACATGACTCTTCATGGTCAATAGGACAAGCTGAAGGAACCTTGTAGTACAGCATAGATTAAGTCATGTTGCCAACTGCGCATCGCTAAAGAAAGCATATCTAGTATCTCATATTCTCTGTACAGGATGGTAGGTGCCTGAAGTCTATCGGTGACAGACAAAACCCGGGCGGATAACGAGAAGAACATTAGGACCAGTGTAAGAGCGCCCAGCACAGGCGCGCGGTTGTCTTTAGCGCTCGGACTCTGCTGTGTCCCGCTATGGAGATCGCTTGATTACCGGAGGTCGTGAGCCAAGAACTATTCAACAAGGGAAGGGAGAAATCAGGAATCAACAGATCATCAGCTTCTTGATGGCAGGTGTCACCAAAAATAGGTGGCTTGAGGCTCAGCCACTGGGAGTCTATATCACGTACGATTTCGCCTAGGTGCTATCCAATAGGCGAGAAAATTAGTCTTGGTGTTAANACCANAATGGGTAGCGGTNGTTGATCTATGTCGACATCTACTCTATCTAGATTGATTGNCCTGAATACCTTGNTGGTATCGGGCCGATAAATTGGACATGCTTGACCGNNGTCGAATAGCCACCTGAACGGTTAGGAGGCTATCTGCCAAGTAGACAGACGGAACACGAGGCAAGTAATTGTAGATGAGCCTAGGCATTTTAGACTTACGATCACGGAAATATTTCGTCATAATTAGCTTGAGCATTGCATGCAGCCTGCAGTGGAGTGCAATGATTCTGGTATACTCGAGGCCTATCCAACAGTATCATGACGCAGTGCTATACAGTATCGACCTCCTGTGGCAAACNTTCGGCTAATACAAGGATTGGCCGAGTTGATCATCTGGCGAAGAGCTCTTGGAGTCNGTACCAAGCCTGCAGGATAGCCAAGTAGAGGTGAGGGCAGCTCCTATTGACTACAGCTNGAAAAAGGGGCCTCANTGGCGCATAAGATTGGAGTTCTGGAGCAGTGCAGGAAAGCCAGATNGGAAAGTATTTGAAAAAAAATTCTATCCTCATGCCCCCTACGAGTCAGACGATATCATCTCCTCGGATTCCACTCTGTGCCTTTCTGCTGTTCTCNAAATTTAGCAGACTGAGTACAAGGCTATAGCTGGACGGGCGCAGCACAGGTGACAAGAAATCAAGTCACGTCTTTTCAATCTGTATCTCACAATCTCAGCACGAGAAAGGTGTGAGTTGCTGTCCGCTGAGTTGGAATCTTTCTTGGCGCTCAGAACGGGCGCCTCGATAATAACGCCCCATTGATCTAGTCATGGGAAACAGGCAANTATTATTAGATATGAAATGGAGTGAGTGAAGAGTGGCGCCCCGTGCTTCCAAACACGTTTTGCAGTCTCCAGTCGGCAAGAATACGCAGCGTATGTCCCGGTAAAAAGCTCATAGAAATGAGCGCATTAAGAAACACAAGCCTCATGGAGAGATTCTAGGTTCTGTCAGTGGCACTCGCAAAAATAAGTTAGGAGGTATACGTCTAGCGGAGGTCACGGTACGTGATCTTCACCTTCTACAGCCAGAGGGGACANGGATAGAATGCGAGANCGTTTCAGTTNAAACAAAACTAATATCAGTGCTGCTGAGAATGGGGATTTGCACCTATGCGGGTTTCTGGCTTGCATCACATATGTTGCGACTCAATCGTACCCNGGATGAGTTNATGTGACCCTGACAAAGGGACGGAACATTACCAGCGGGGCTCGATTGCGTACTCAACAGCNTGAAAGGTAAAAGAGGTTGATTGCTTCATNCANCTGGGAGATGAAGAGACTCCAGACCCCTGACGTAGAATTTCCATCTCCGAAGCNTNTACANCGTGTCTTCCGCGTCTATTCCGTCCTAGTTATACCCTTGTCGTCATTCCGTACTTNTACTTTCTCAGCTCCCTCCCAAGAGCTTTGATTGACTGAATAATGNCTGAGAAAGGGATGGTGGAGAGTAAACATAGCGCTATGGCTGATCAAATTCTCACGATGGAGTGAACTTGCGTCATGACACGAGGCCGATTGCCCTAAAAGAAGGTGTTGAGTCCTAGATAGGGGAGCGAAGAGGCCACGAAGCTATTCAACACTCTGACTTTATTTCACTCCTGCGAGCGTCATTTTCTTGGGCAGTGCTGGAAATACCTCTTATTTGACTTCCGGTAGGGCCGGGGGGCATCCGAATTCAAGTTTTCGTATTGCATAGCCTACCTAGGGGATCTTCGTGTTGGTTGTCCAATGGGACTTCGTGATGGGTGTAGGGATGGCACCGAAAGGCCATTTCTTTCCTTACCAGTGTAAGCGTTCCTAATTGTAGTGAGTGGCGTTTGTCAAAAGGAGTGTCATGCTGCAGGCAGCGACATGGGGCGGTCGGAAGCAAGCGGGGATAGGATAGATGTACCATCACTCACCAGAATTCACAAACAAAAGCGGTCAAAACTCCCAAGCATCATTAATCCAGATTTGGTTGATCTCTAACTTCTGCCTCGAGGCTCGCATATTCTTGGAATACACGATTGCCCTACTACTCGTAGCATAGCCCGTACTGATTGCAGTTGTACTCAGCTTCACACGCAGTCACATATCACCATGACTCCTCGAACAAGGGAACGAACGTTCTCCGATACACATATAACTATTGGAGCACTACGTGTCGGTGGTTTTGTCAAGGGCGGTACGTGTCTGGGTGGAAATGTTTTGATGGCAAGTTGGCAACCCCGCATTGCGTAAAGCCTTAAATCACGTCGCTCCCCAAATTGGGATAGAGATCTGATCCTATTGCAGATTCCGACGCTTCCGCTGCATCGCTTTCCGAAAGAATGCAGACTGTCATCATCCCTCCTCAATAGCTTTCCGGCACCAATCCGCGGTCAACCCTGACCTGCGGCTCTGATTTCCTCAATAAGTTTTCCAGCCGCCTCCAAATGTATAATGCAATGCACTTGTTCCTCTCAGTATTTAAACGCTCTGCTATCTCTCTGTCATGTCAACTCTCCCCCTCCCTATACTCACCTTTCCTCTAACTCAGTTAGCAATGCCTGGAAAACACGTCCGATTCTCGAGAAACAACACTGTCCATCCCATCTCATCGTCATTGCTTCCTCCGCCTCCTCCCCTTACCCACGACAGTCACTCGCCAGCTTCTACGAATTCACTGCTTACGCCCCCAGACTACTCGACTCCTCTTCCCTCCTCGAGCTCGCACAAGCAACATCTGATGCCTCCTCTCCAACGCTCCCACTCCACATATCACTCATCGTCCCTCCGGCTCCATCCTCTACTCGAGGATACATCCAGTCCGGAACTCATATATGATGTTCGACTACCACCAACCCAAGTCGGGTCAAAGCGACGTGTCATCACCCCCGAGGAGTTCAGTGATCCCGCAACGTCACCAAGAACATCGTCAATGACTATCTTCCATAAATATCTTCCTTGGAGCATCCAAGTTGAGCCAAGTGGATACTCGAGGAGTCGGGGGATGCACTTTGTCACAGTGTGGGATGTTCTGAATGCTATCCACTCCTCCTTGAGGGCGACGATCAGTCAAAGGGACTATGAAAGCCTCGGGAAGGGCAGCAAACACCAGAGTCGGGTAACGAAAGCATACGAGAGGAGGTACGGACTACAGCAGCGGGGTTCGTCGAGCTACCAAGCCGAGAAGATGGGTGGATTACGACGAGTTGACTACCTAGTGGGATTTGTCAAGTTTATGGGGCTCACGCCCTACAAGGTGGAGAAGGGGGAGTATATGCTGCACACGGAGCTCTGAAGGGCGATTACTCATTCCCATGGCGCGGAAGTCTTGCGTCAGACTGGACTTTAGGAGTCTTCTGGATTAAGGCTCCGCCTCCCTGTTCTGCTAGCATCTTATGCTTAGTGAACATTTCGGGTACCTTCGGTACCTTTGATTATGCTCATTTCTTCGTTGAGCTACAATTTTCTTGTCTCTTACTTCTAACCACATCACCTCGATACCCAGTGATACCTTGCATTACTTTATCCTTACTACACGAACCTTATAGTTGACATTGGCTTAATTTACTGTACTTATTGTATTCCTATGATCTATGTATTTCTAGTGCCGCTAAATATGAGCCTGGTATGAATCAATATTAAATCCATGCTTACGAAGGAGTCGAAACCCTTAGATCCGATAAGAGACACGACCGATATTCGTCCTATCTCCAGCAGTTTACTGGCGGTTATACAGGAAAGATGACTAATGCCCAGGCTCCCAAGGCTGGGCAAACAGAATGAAACAGAATGGACAAAGTTTCGAGGCTATGTTCGCCTTAAGTGCGGCAAATGAACGGCTGAGTATTCAACCTCGGATCTCTCGAGTTCTGGGCCAATTGCCTCAGGAGGAGATACCGACAACTGTGATCGACCGGAGGTCAGCGAGCCCGAAGAAACTCAAAATGCTCCAAGGAGCTAGGCTGATAGTATGACGTTGACTCGAGTCAATTGTTGACTAAAGACGCTGAATGTCACGAGCGCTGATATCACCACAAAATTCACCACAGAACGTGTTCATGATGCAAGTCCTCGTTTTCTCTCCAAACAGAGCGCCACTTATCAGTGCAGAGCTTACGAATGTGCTGATAGTATCAACGGATTGGCTGGGTCGCCTAAGCCCAATTTTCTCAAAAAGCCTCAATTACGCCCACCATTGCGAGAGTAGCGGGCTCGATCTCGATGATTGTCATATTTTTTGAGCTACAGGAATCATCGATCCTGAGAATCTCCGGCCTTTGGTGGCTATACTACTATTCAATCTAGTCAGGTCAAATATTTGAGCCTTCGCGGAGATCTGGCGCTCCATTCAAATCGCTCGAGAGCTTCCGTTTAGAAGATGCATTCCGCCGCCCAGAAATGATTTCAATCCGGGATGTACACCAAATAACTTCTGACTTCCGAAAACCAGTAAGCTAGCACTTGTTAATGTGGTGGTAGTAGTGATGTGGTGGTAATAGTCGCGCCATAATCTCTCAATCTACTCAGGTCGGTGGTGCTCTAGAAGTGTCTAGACTATCCATAAGGCGCTTTTCTATCAGGAGACATCATGTTTAGTCAGGTGGAGGTAATTTACTAACAGCCAGCACTCAAACTCAGTAGGTAGGGCACGGAACTCCTAAACCGTTATTCATGAATTCTGTTCGACGATGTCTGGGCCTCTAGATGCCGTGTGGGATGCCTACGATAGTCTGAATTAGGCATATTTCTGATCAACTAGAAGACCACAGCCTAATGCTCTATGTTTGATTGACTGTCGAATCCGTTCACTGCCACCGTCATCTATCAACTTGACAAGTCTTGGAGATCAGTTGAGATCAATCAACCTTCTAATTCCAAGACGGGCTTGACGGATTCTACGATCCGGCGTTCCATCACCGCCTGTGGAAGCATAACCTATATATACTCAAGACTATTCGACAGATCGACCACTCAATGATTGACCAAATCCCCATTACTACCCGTCAAGCAAGACGCGGCCTCTGGCTGGCGCTATGCCTATCTATCATCGATTTCGGCTTGTCTCTCGCCAATTTCGGACTTACATCACTTTTCATTGGAATGATTACCGCATTCATGACCATCGTACTCGCAACAACTCAACTGATTATAATTCGAGTTCGCGAGAAACGTGCGCTCCGTGCTGCGGTGGGCACGCTGCCTAGGCAAACATCTCCAACGGATGCCGGATTACTTCCTCCGACATCAGTACTGGGTAGCATTATTGTCAGTGCCCATTTCGTCGTCTTCTTCTTGGCGGCAGCTGCAGTTTCAATATGGGGCATCGTCAGCGGGGAAGTGTGGAGTCTCGTTTGGCAAATTGTTGTGGTGGATACGTTGTTCGAATTTTTGTGTGCAGGTGCACTAACCTGGCTGTTGTACATTGGTCTCCACGAGAGGAGAGATTACCGGGAGCTATCCAGGAAGATCAAATTAGAAGATGTTCCAGTTGACAGCAGCGGCGTTACTACCGTCTAGCTGGTCTTTTCTAGACGCCGGTGCAGTTCTAGTATCATCTCTGGCTGTTCTGTTCTACTTCTCACATAGGGTCATTTTATTTGAGAATTATGTGTATGTATTATTATAAACATAGAGGTATCCAAGCTAGTAATACAACAAGCAACAAATGATGAAGAAACATTGCTATGGCTATTCGTCGTCATCTCCCTCAGCAACGCTTTGTCGATTTGACACCTTTCGTCGAGGAGGAGCTGGGTAACATTTGGTATATTAGAACATGTTCGACGACCTCAAGCTGAAACACAAACCTCTTCTTGTCCCGCGTTTCTTAGCAGCCTTTTTCTTGATCTTCTTTTCAAAGGCTTGATCCTCCTCCCCTTGAGTCTTGTGCTCAAGTAAAATCTATTATCGAGGTGAGTGGAGGACTACTCAGGAAAACGGGGAAAGGTACCTTCTCAAACTCATCCAATTCGGTATCGGGCTTGTCTTTCGACTTGTTACTCCTCGCCTGAATGAATAGTCGGCCTAAGTGGGAGATGGGATTATGAAAAAAAAGCGTACTTTGACGAGAATTTCCTCAAATCTAGCATAGACCTCCGGTTCGTGCAGCTTGTCGCGGTAGAATTGCAGGCCATCAATCAGTTTCTTGACCGACCTCTCGCTCTTGAACGGCAATAGTGATAAGCAATAGGCAATATCCCTCCATTGTCTTGGATCCTCGGACAGACGGAAACGCTGGCATAACTTCTCGACAATGTTTTCCGCTTGTTTTTCCTGCTCTGCCGTTAGCCTAGGTCGCAATCGCAGCAGTGAGGAGGAAAACCTTATCAATGAAGGTGAAGATGTATGAAAGAATATTCTTGAATTCCTCTTCCGGAACCGCATGTTCACCTGTAGAAAGATGACTGATAACTAGGGAACGCGTCAGCATCCATATTTTATTTACGTCTGTGTCTACTCACCATCTGGTAAATTGTTGTAAATCGCGTTCTCCTTCGTAGATAGCTCTTTGAAAAACAGCTTTGCAAGGTCTTGAATCCGTGCATCTTTATCCTGCAAACATTTCGCCATCTCTCCCAGCTCACCCTTGACTTTAATCATGGCGTTCAAGATTAAGTGGGTAAGTACCATCAGCGTGTTCTTTTTGACCTGAACCACACCATCCGACAAGCCTCTATACAACTCATGCGAATTCTCATCAATGAGATTCGAGAACGATAAGGCAATATCGCCGAGGGCAATGACGACGTTGCTCCTGATGGTGGCGTCTTTCGAAGTCTCGAGAATCCTAAAAAGCAAAGGGAGATTCTCTTCGCAAAACCTCTGGCTGACGCAGAGTAATTTGCCGAACGCGACAGTGGCGATGTTTCGAACTAGAGAATTCTGATCAAACGTTAGTTGACGGCCAACCTCAAGAGAAAATGTGATGCATACCCTATATCTGGGATACCTCCGGCAGATTGCCACGACGACATTGGCATATGGAGCCAGCAGTGCACCTTCTCCATATAAAAGCTCTTCGTGTCGAATAGTGTGCATTTTATCACCGATCTCATCTTCGGCATTGCCCACAACCTGATCCAACTCCTCTCCATCCTTATCCTTGGAGGATTTGCCACGTTTTGCCTCCTTCGCCTTCTTTTCTTCTGCGAAAAACATGGGGTAAGCAACACGTTTAATCAAATATTTCAAAAGGAAATACCTGCGAGTTTCTCGTCCTTCTGCCTTTTCCACTCCCTCTCAACACTCTCCATAAACACAAGCTGCTTAAGGGCAACCTGCCCAACGACGCTCAACAGTTGACTAACTTTGAACGTGTCGAATGCCTCCTTTCCAGCGCCACCACCCTGAGAGGCTTGGGTGAATGCCGAGGCAGGCTGAGACATCGACACGTCCCCATCAGCATCCATCCTCTCTCCTTCTCCGCCGTCATCCTCCTTCTCGGACTTATCCTCCTCATTATCTTCAGCCTGTAAGTCTTTTTCAACGTCATTCATCTCCTGATCTTCGGCGTCCTTGTCGGCAGGATCCTTTGGAGCGAAAGCACGGGCCGATAGGGATATAAGAACGTTCTTGGCCCATTGACTTGGATCTGTGCCGAGGGCGTAGACGGTGTTGACGATATGCTCTGCCATCTGGAACCAATCCCTGTCACGACTGGGTTTCTCGATCATCTTCGCTAACACCGTGAAGATAGGATGGTTCATCGGATAACGCGTGGACTTGTCGTCCAGGGATCCTTTAACCTTCTTCACGCTCCCGCCAAGTCGCTGAAGAGCAATACAGCTGTAGCGTGCGAGTTGCAAGTCTTGCTGTACGAAATAGTCAGCAAACAGCCAATCAATTTACGAGCGTCAAGCTTACACTACCGATTTTACCAAAGCCGACCTTCAATATCGTGTCAATTTGATTCTCGACGATATCCTTGTCGGCGACAGCGAGCATCCCCAAGTATCATGATTGCCCCTCTTCGCTGAGTTGGAGGTATATTCTTGTTGATACCTGGTCGAGATTCTGTCAGTCATGGCGCTAAACCACAGCGCGAGAAACGAGCGCTTACCATATATCTGCCAGAGCTTCGCTATGACTTCTTTTTCAATGTAGTCACCCTCCATCATGATCCTGAGCATTTCCTCCAAGCTCGTGATCTCCGCAAGCGAGCACTCGTAGGTGAGCCTAGAGAATGCGTGAGAAAGAATCCAACTAGTGAATAGAAGAAGCCAACTGACTCGATCAAATTTCTTGTAATACGGTTGACTCGAACCTTCTCCTCGTCCTCGCCAACCTCGAGATAGAGATTCTGATAGACTTCAAGGAGACGTTGGCGGATACCCTTGAGCTCCTCTCCCTCCCCCGAAACCGCATTACTGTTATCCTTCGTCCAGATGAGATGGATCATTTTCTGGATACCGTCCTGTTAAGACTGTTAATAAAGTCACTCCAGGCAGAGAATGAAAGTGCAGACTTACTCGGGAATCCTTGACCTGGTATTCGTGTGCGATACGGAAGAACTCCATAGTCTCCAATACCTCCGCTTTGTTAAGTGAGCCAAGCAATTTGACGAGATTTTCTTTCCCCTCGTCGAGCAAACGTATAAACGTCAGCGCTTCCGTGTAGTATTTCTTCTTGAGCCTGAGATGGAGGTGTTCGTCCGCTTCGAGAGCAGAAAGTGCTTGCTGTTCCTGAGTGAGAGCTTCGAAGTTTAGCTCTGATTTTCGCGGTTTGAGTTTCGAGGCTTTTTTCTTCTTCTTAGGTGCCCCTTCCTCGCCGTCAACAGACATGGAATCGTCATCTTCATTCTCGTCATCTTCGTCCTCTTCGGTTGACGCGCCTTTATCTTCATCGACGTCCATCGCCGTTCCGTCTTCGCCACGAGGTTTCTTGTTCCTAGAGAGAGCGTTAACACCAACTTGAGAACCAAGATACTACGTCGCGTACTTCTTACTCTTCTTTCTCTTCTTGGGTGAACCGTCACCATCATCGTCGCTTTTCTCCTCTTCGTCCTCTTCCAAGCCCTCTTTCTCCTTCTGAGGGCCCTCGCCCTCGTCTTCGTCCTGCATCTCGACCGCCCTTCCGATCTTAGCCTCCAGCTTGCCCAGCTGCTGCTTCACGGACTCGTACTCGGTCTCAAACACGTCCATCTGCAATGTCCCGCCGTGCATCATGCCATACGGATGCGTAACTATCAGCTTCGTCAACAAGCTCACGGCGGCTTTTCGAACCGTTGAAGCCTTGTCCTCCAATGACTCAATAGCAATCCGAGTGCTCTCAATTCGTTGTTTAGGGAATTTTGGAGCTCCTTGGAGGTCGAAGGTTCTGGAGAGTACCGAGAAGACCTTCGTACGAACATAAGACGATATATCGAGCGCTCGCTCGTGGAGGAGGTCAAAGAGCCCAGCCATTTGTTTTTGGACTTGTTTCTGGTCTGCGTTATCCTCGGAAGTTCCGGCGAGTTCGCGGATGATATAGCCTAGGACTTCAACCATGGCGATACGCATTGGGTAGGCCTAAGAAGTGAGTCATGAGTTTGGTTTGGTGTCGAAGTTATGGAACGGTGCGACTTGCCTCAGAGTCCAGCTGCGCGAGCAGTAAGCTAATCTGCTTCAGCACGGATCTTGGTAGGTACTCGGCATATTTGATGAGGAACCGCGAGAAATTACGTGGTCCTTTGCTGTCCTGAGCGTTGAATGTCTTCCCAGCGATTTCCCTCAGGATGTCATCTCCAAGTTGAGTGTGGTCGTATTGAGTGGCGAGGATATATAGGAGATCGGCGAGAATCTCGGGTAGATGCTCGTAGAACTGGAGGTTCTGGATGATGTTGGTATTGGCAGCAAGGACCTGGTTGTGATGTTTGACGGAGAGACAGATGACTTTCTGGGCGGCCATCTTGACCTCGGTTCCTTTCATATACTGTTCGTTCTCGAGAGCCTGGTACGCCGGTTTTACCAAGCAACTGCAAGAGGGGATTTGGTCAGGAACGAGAAATAGACCCACACCCGCCAGAACTCACCTGATGAATACCTCCTTCTCAGTCATGGCTGCCCAGATTCTCTGCCAGTGTGTGCCAACCCTAATGATTACTTTGGAAATAACGCTGAACGTTGTCGGTATCTGAGCCTCCCAGGAGAAGTCCTCCTGAAGTCTGGCGGCTGCTGCCTTTGCGCTCCGTCCTCCTCCAGCCTTTCCGCCTCGACCTCTCCTGGCTTTCTGGGTTGGCGGGGGTGGTCCGTCGTCGTCGTTGGGTTTGATATTGGCTGCCACAGTGACAAACCAATGCAGAAGAAATGCAAATTGTTCGAGCGGCATCTTGTGCGCCAAACAAGCCTCCTGGTCCCCAGTCTCGATATCGCGAAGGGTGCTTTCGAGTTCACCCTGAAGACCAGAGGTTATCGAGTCCAGTAATTTGTTCATGACCGTTCCAGCGACCGACGTCGAATGTTTGAGTACGCTCCGAAATACATCAAATACTTCAGGATCGGTGATAGCTGAACTCGAGTTGGCGACGGCTTCTACAGCAGCTGTTGACTAAATGTGAATATCGCTTCGGTGTCAATCTGAATAAACATGCCTTCGAGTAGTCTTGTAGGATCTTCAGTAGAAAAGTCATGTTCGTTTGGTATTTCGTAGTTCTGAGAGTCTAGAGCCAGATTATTGAGCTCATCTTGCAGCTCAAAGGACTCCATCGTCGGCGTTGTGACCAACCTCGTTAATCTCTCAAAACCTTTTCGACGCGTCTCATCACGTGAGCATCACGAGCGCGACGAGTCACTCGAAAGTCACACAAAAGCCATCAGGGTGAGGGTTCGACTCGGCGATCGATCAAATTACCATCTGCCAGACCCAGATCTTCATTTATCATATCTCTAGAGACCTGTTCACTCAGTATACAGTATATACCTCCGGCACCCTTCCGAAAACTCACGGCAAAATTTTTCTCCCTCAACGACATGTTAATTCACCATGAAACATGACTCCTATAACCCACTAGAGGCTGTTTTCGTCGACTTCGGTCCCGTGCCTGCCGTCTTATGAGCATTGCTATTCAATTGCCCAGCTCAGAGTCCTGACCTATCGGCGTTAGTACCAGGGACCTGACACATAGGGGGCCCTTATCTCCCCCCAGGATCCCCCAAACCTTGCCGACAGTACCCCACAGAATTACTGACATTGTTCGCATGCTCTTTGAACTGTGGAGGCTCGATCTCCTCAAATCCTACATTTCAAGTCCAGTTGGCCTAGGGCTTGGACATTTACAGGAGCAGTCAACTTCAATCGAAGACTCTCTGCAGCATAACCTTGGTCTGAGGATATCTCTGGACTGGGTATTCACCCGATCGGATGATCTGCCTAAGGTGTCGTGTTGGTACAGTGAGGTATGGTCTCTAACTTACATTTCCGTCGGCAATAAGCTCAGACCACAGTTGTGGCGTCCTAATCTCCCTGCAGGCTCTCTCGTGGCAACATTTTCTCGAACTGGCCCTTAGTCAAATCCTCACCAAGACACTCTATCTTCCATCCCCACCCACACCTATCTCATGCCTCTTCCCCCAGCCCATCGCCAACGGATATGAATCTCCAGCTTCCATGGTTGAGCACGAATGAAGATAACATATAATTAAATGAAGCTTTCAAGGCCGAATTAAAAGCGATAAGTGTATATACTGAGTGATCTAGTCCATTTCAATTCTAAAATCTCAATGCCTCTGCAGAAACGCTCTATTCCGATTGGTTTCCGTTGCAGAGAAAGCCAAACCCACGTGGCAACCCTGCCACAGGGAAGCATCTAAACCCATCCACTCTCAAAATTAAACGACCCTACAATTTTGCACTTCTTCATCGCCGATGGTCGCGAAAGCCGAAAACCTGGGACACGTTGCTGGTTCAGGTACTGTCCAGCAAAAGCCCGTCAATGAGTTCTTCTCCGTTCCCCGACCTGACAACGATGTTAGCTCCATCGCTGGAGTCGTCGTGAGGGAGGTCTATCGGCGGACGTCGTGGTGTCGGCGGACAAGATAAAGCGTCTTCTAGCTCGAGCAAACCGTTCTCTGATGCTGGGATCGGTGTTACGGTAAGTATGAGCAACCCGCTATGGGATACAGAAGAACTCACGCCAGCTGTAGCTGCCGATGTTATCGCTTTGACTCGCCGAATGAGTTGCCATTTACCGTTGAAATGTATATGATAATGGTGGATGCTCGTCGACGAGCTCGCGCTGAGGTTATGGATGATATCCGTCAACAAGTCAGAGTGGAACGTCGAATGCAATCGGGAGGGCAGAAACCCAGGAAACGCGACCGCCTATGTATTGTTTTAAAGAAGTCGGAACAAGATGTGTAACATCTTTGAGGGATATATTGGGCATCACATTTCCCAAAAGGTCCGTACCATATCGGTTATCACAGAACCCGCTCAACTCAGGCATATAGCACAACAAACACCTCCAACGTTTCAGCGCATACCATCGTTTCGACCCCCCACAAGACGCTCACCCGCTCAAGGCCATCATCCGAATTCGGCTTAGCACCTGGATCGAATCTGGCTTCTCTCCATATGAACAGTCAGCTTGACGGATTCGTTGATGCATTTGGGCGCCATCATGTTCTAAGCTCAGCTTAATTGTTCTGACTAATTGAACAGACTTCAAACGCAGCATCATCACTACAATGTCTTTCCACACCCATGTTTCTTGCTCTCCTCGGACAACGGCAAGCAGAATACGTCTCCGCAGCTCCTCGCCAGTGACAGACGTCAAGTTCTAGTGGGAGATCGAATTGAGTTTAGCTGAGTGCCACCAATCACTAACTTTGACGTGCTTTAATGAGTCCATAGTATTGTCACCCCGAGTCGCGATCGTATATGCCTTGGCAAGGCTAAGGCTCTAGTCGCACCCCATGCCTATCCTCTTAAGCTAGTGAGTGTACGCGGTTACAGAGAAAAGACGTTTAATTACCGTTGTTTAGTCCCATTTGCGTGAGTGCACGCGCTGCCACTGAGACCTTCAGCCTCGTGTTGATTGACGGTGTGAGGATAAAAATATCACTGTCGCTACCATTTGTTTCTAATCGTTTCAGGTCACTGCAGCACAATGACGATCAACTTCGACTCGACACGTACAATACCGGGAGAAGAATCAATAGTACTTTACCTTTCTTCAATTGACAGCGTGTGAACCCATTTGAGTTATCGTCAGATTGTCTCTTTGAGTTACGGCGACTGAGGGCTAGCGGTTCTGTTAACTGTGCCAAGGACAATATGCGAATACTACGCCAAGCTTCCTATAGGAAGTGCCTCCGGATATGTCGCCGAATGGAACAAAGTAGCTGCAAACGACAATACTATTCAACGTTTTTCCCTCTCGAAGGACAGAGGATCATATCCCAAGATATCTCCTCACTTCGTCAAATACTGGGGGGACCCAGCTTTTGGGTTTCACTCCATATGTCTGACAAATCCGTTCAACCAGGTCCAACCCAAGTGGCCTTCCCCAATCAGACTCCAATTCATCTCCAGTACTCATCTCGTCTTCAGATCCTGCACAGCGTGTTTTTCTATAGCAGTCTAGCCGCTTTCAGTGACGAGATCTTCAGTCGCTTCAAAGGGCCGAGCTCGAGATAAATTATGCTCAATTGATCGGTTTGTGTTCCTAATGGGCATAAATGGGCGTCAGTGATCCCGCTAGCGCGATCCATTCGTATGCCGACTTCGACAAGTAAAATGTGATCTTCGGCATTTAACTATCCAGAGAAAAGATTCGACTATCGTTACAACACAATCTAAACTTTAAAGCAAGTACTTTAGGCCAAAACACACAGTTAGATAAAGAAACAGGCAGTCGTACTCCAGTCGTCAGGTTGCTTACTGTAGAATGTCACCCATTGAGGAACTGTCAGGATCACTATGATTGGACTATCATCTATTGATCCGGGTAGCTCGTGAAGAGAGGATCGGCACACCGGGTAATGCTCTTTATCCATTTCACTACTTTAACGGAGTAGCAAGACTTCACTGAGTGCATCCGGGCCCTTCACAAGAGCGGACTGAATGGTCGGAACCATTGGCAATCATAAGGGGCAGGCGACTAGCCTTATTCGTGGAGCCTGGAGGGTGTTCATTCGCATCATTGGTCCGCGTAAGAGTGATTAGAGGACTGGTTACGAGTAGAAAGGGGCCAGTATCCTAGACGGTTCCCAGTGAGGTGTAGAAGTCGTATAGTCAGAACTAGGCATCACAAAGAGTTGTAACAAATAAGGAACCAAAACAACCACGGTCTATCAGCAGTCAATCAGACGCCGGATAATGGAATGGGCTCGGAAATGATGAAACTTAAGCGACATTGAAAAGAAACCATGTCGAGAATTAACTCTTGAGCTTGAGTTCAGCTCTTTACTGACCGCAGCGAATGCCTAGTATACAAAGTAGTATCCAATGAGCTTGCCATTCAAAGCTCATACAGAAGGATACTGTTGCTTGTAGGTTGTGGAGCAGGGAGCCTCAGACCCAACTCAAACTATGATAAGCTTTCATGAGTCATGACTATGTGTCGTGGTTTCTTGGGGCAAGCTGATTGTAGTCACGGATAAATCAAGCGATGATCCCTGACTCCCCTGTGGCCATCATTCAGGGTACAGACGCTCTGACACTCAAATCCATGTGAATTCACCACCGAGTTCATTCAACTAATTCATTCCTAGAGGCTGGTTTAGATTATCCTAGTCTCAGATGAGCAATCAAGGAGAAGCGCCATCACTTTCAAGTATACTCCCCACGTCGAGGATAGCTCACTCTAATTTTTTTACGAGGAGTGTATCTGTATCGAGACGATCAATTTCTATTGGTGTCGAGGATTGAATATTGAGTAGTCGCTTATAAGCATGCAGCAGTCATTCCCACAATCAGTGAATTTGAAATACCGCGAGTCTTGTAGCCTTACGGTTAGTCTCTCTCCAGACTCCCACACAAGGTAGGTACTAGGAATTGACTGCCCTGATTTTAGGGCTAATTTATGGACACTGACCCTTTATTAGCATGAGGCACACCACAATTATGTAGCCTGTGATGATTACCCTGTATTGCCGATAGTTGCTCCGTAGGTCATCTCCAATTGACTATCACACGCTAGTACCAGGGTATAGAAAAGCCAAACTCGGAGATATCCATCTGCCCGCGCATTTCAGCTCTACTATATGTGTTGGATCCTTTTGGGTGAAATTTCCACGAAGAGCACTTACTTCGACATCATAACCGAGACCCTTCGGAGTTGTAAGAAGGGTGGTTGGCATCATAGACGGCCTGTGGCTTGACCCAAAGAGCTACCGTCGAGCTGGGAAGGTGTAAACGCCATCATCGGTAGATTCCGTTCCTCAGAAAGGGAGCTTAAAAGTCGAGCCCGGTGAGTCTTGAACCGGTCAACACTGATGGGGCTATCGGACGCCGATCATGAAGGAGGTTACCACTTTACAGCAACTGGTTTTTCCGAGTTTATTTCTGAATGTCAAGCAGTGTACGAAGTTCGAACCGGACTCATGCGGGCTGCAGGGAGTCTGTCAATGCTTATTAGAGTAAAACTAGGTCCTATGAGTGGTGAAGGGAGGATCATCATTGATACACGTGCTTATGTCCATTTCTACCTATATCACACTGGATCTTGAAGCTGGCACCCTCCGCAATATCATCACCGTCAACTTGATGCCGTTACAATAGTGTGATGGAAGGTGATGGACTCCTCAAGGTCCGTGAAAGCTGCCAATCCTAAGGCCTCACTTTCAAGGGACTAGGGAACTGTTCCAAGCGCTCGATACCAATACATTCCGCCGGTGTCCACCCTTCAGGATCCTCATACTGATGCTTTATGGGGAATTGAGTTCGCGAAAATATCCCTAGATGACTTAGGAAGGAGGACTGGTAAGCTTGTCTCTGGCCCAAGCCCCCGCCTACTCCCTACTTCAAGCTTGTATCACTTTAACTTTTCAAGGCCATAACTCGACCAGTACTATAATTCTTTCCTAGCCGTATTTTTTGCCACATCATGGCAGCCATGAAGCTTGTATGTCCGACGTGACGCCTAATTATACTCATGATTGACTTTTAAGCATCCAATCATCGCACCTCCCTGCGATAGTGTTTCCCTCGTTCCCATTAAACGCTATCCATGTATTTAACACAACAAATCTTCCGAGCTAAGAGATTGAGTTATATAGCACATCATGCAGGACATTAACACGAACAGGTAGATAACGGAAAAGCTAAGGTCCAATGAAGTCTAGGTGTTTCTGAGCCATAAAGTTATAAAGTAAAAGAAGAGTTGACTCTTGAGCTAATAGGCAACTTCAGAAGAGGTAGACGAACGGGTGGTGGATCATTGTCTCCGTCGTCACGACGAAGCAGGAGGGCATTAACGAGGATGTCTCCACCACCAGACCTGACATCGCTGCTTCCTTCTTTACCAGTCACAGGAGGCAAGCTGACAAGGGATGGCCTTGGTGTTGATGGGCACAGGGGAGTTATAGCGATACGGCTCTGGCCCTTGACTTCAAAAGAGGGGAATCAGTGAAACAAGCCTCAAATGGAATGCAGGCTATTACTCACCACTGTCATCACCAACAGAAGTCTTTGAACTATTATTAGAAGTGGACATTTGATACCAGGCAAATAACGAGCAGAGTTGCATAGGCTACAGTTGGCTGTGGTTGTGAGCTACGAGCATGATATATAACGTCACGTACAACGCACCTATGTCGTGGTTTGAAAAGGTGGACGGAAACTGAACGTTTGAACTACCATGCAAAATCCTTAAGTACATACAGATACTTTGCCTCATGTCTCAACAACCTGCTCCGATCCGAAGTCTGTCATTAAGATTTAGACAAGGTTTTTCAGATCGGTGCCACCAGTCGTCGTAACTTCCCGAAATGAAATCTAACCTAGAAGAGTTGCATACCGGAATCAACTCCTAGCTTAGGGCTTGAAATCATTGGATTGCATTCAGCAAATGCTTGGGCAGCGCGTGAGAATCGGCTACACAGAATCCTGAGAGATTATGCTGTTCACTCCATTACTAGATCAGATATCTACCAACAGCCACTTGAGTAAATTTGCGCGCGCCTACGCTGATACATGTACATCACTGGCCCGATACCCCGATGACACAGAGGTCCTACAGAGATAGAACTTTGCAAGACGGCCCTCGTGATTTGAGTAGCTGAGGCGCACATAAATGGAAAGAAAATCATTCTAGGCCTCGCCCAAGGCAACAGTTATCAGCTATTAGTCAATTTACAAATGGGATTTTGGCAATTTCTACACTCCTCCGAAAGGGCTTGTGCCTAGACATCTATCCCCACCTATTGCGATTACCATAGCCTCGAATTGGCCTAGCTGACACTAAAATATATTACCCCTGGGATGTGTATATTCAGGGTCTCATAGAACTCACGACCGTAGTATCTGATAACTTGGGCGCCCCAGATCTTCTGGCAACATGGAAGGAGATCGCCGCGGTACATTCCGAAGCCAGGGCCAACTGGAAGATGCTCCGAGTCTGTAGCAGATACCCTCGTTCTGTCAAGAACATGGACAGACCGTTTTGGCCTGTTGCCCGAGGCTTCTTTATCCGGAAGAGTCTATAGGATGTCTGGACCTGCTCGTGATTGAGGAACTGCGTCATCATCCGACTAAGAATATCATGAACACGTTTCTTACTCTCAAACAATACATGTTTCACGTTTGAGCAGTTCGATTGCAGGATGTCTACGCAATATTAGATATAACAGAGAGGAAGTAAAACTTTAGATTAGGTACATGGCAATAACAGAAAAAGGTTCTAGAACGAAGGGGCATTGTCACTGGAAAGCGTGCACACTCGTAGACGCTTTACAGCTGGGTGGACACCATCATTGTATAGTGAGCATAACAATGTCGATGGAGTATATGAGTAGTGTATACTATGATGATAATGGCAGAGTAGCAGCATCCATGGAAGTGTCAGGGCCGAAGTTCCGAAGGCATGATTAAACGCTGTTCGAGAGACGGGTGGATCCGAGCGTATGGTTTGTCCTGTGGCACAGGTTATGTGTGAGTGTCTTACTGCCTTGTCGGATTGACGAAAACAAACATGATCTGTCAATCGGCTTCTAACATAGGTCTTGGCATCCACGAATTCTCTGCCCCCATATTGTGCCCAGAATCTCTGATAGTCGCCACCAGTTCGACAATTGGGTAGTATTGACATGATGATGTCTTCTAAAAGGGGTTTGAATGGTCAGCCAAAATACATGTTGCCGATCTCGTGATCATCGCGACAAATCGTGACATCCGGATATCATTGCGCAAAATGTGAATACACCAAAATCCCGACCTGCTGCGCTTTTCAATGATCAGTATAATGTCCGAGCCAGGATAAGTGGTCCTGACTTGTTCCTCTATGAAGTTCCTAATGATGACCACAGTCTTGTCAGGGCAACCTTCTCCCGGATCCGATTCTCTGCCCTGGGGAGTGGTCGGAAGGACATGCGCGAGCGCCACATCCCTTTAACCGACACGGGGTTAGGCCCCGACGCAAGACAGGAGCTCGTACTTCATATGAAGGGACCATAGACGTAGAGTCCGCAGTGAAGTAAAATTTGCGCAGCCAACCCGACGGCAGCGGCGGAAGCAGTCTACAGTTGATTTTAAGAGGGACCCCGATCAGTGAGAGGACGAGGCTGGGGAGGTGAGGTGATTGATTTTCGAACGCTGCAAGGACGGTTTGAGGAGGACAAATAGTCCAAATAAGATGATGCGTAATTGTCGGGATAGGTGTGGGAGTCAGTCTGGTGAGCGTGACGTGAGTTCATAAAGCACCGGTGGAACATTGACTAACGAGCAATACGTCTTGGACGCCAAATCGTGCCTCTGGCTGCTATCTTCAGTTTGGAACATGGGTGTTTGAACTGAGCTTCTGTGTTCGCCAGGGCTGGTTATACGACCCGTAGGTTCGTGCGAGGTTTAGTCTAGTATCATGTTTTGCACAAGGATCATAACTTACAGGTCTACTGTGAGCTCTTCGTGCGCTTGAACAGCTGGTGAGTGATAAGAGGGTCTAGTGTCTTGAGTCTCTTCATTGTTTCGTGACTAGCTTAGCCTATCATTTGCAATAGAGTTGCAGGTGTGCCCCAGGGCTGACCAGACGTATTCTTAGTTGCGTATATACTGAGATTGATTACAAAGTACCGATCATGCTTGCTAGTCTAATTCCTCCAAGCTTCATGCGGGTAGGTCGTCAGAGTCATTGGAGATCCGAACACTGCGGCCGAGTACTATCTGTGGCGGCTGACGATGATCGGCTATTTCCACCTGAAGGAGAGATGGGAGGCTTCAGTCAATGAATTTATCGCGAGATCCCAGGTAAAGCTAGATAACAGTCGGGAAAGAAACAGATGAATTCGACAAGAGATGGGTGAGGGGAGGAGATACACAAGGACAGGCCCTATCCAAGTCTGCCTGGAGAGCGAAGGAGGAGAGGGGAGCCTCGCGTATCGGGTCACACGCCAAACACGTGCCGTGACTTATTAATTGGTGGCCTGTGAGTGACCTTCCACCTCCTTGTACGAGATTCATCTCGACGCTTCTGCTTTGACGGGAGATGTCCTATCTGTAACTTGCAACTTCGTGACATATACGCTCTGATACCTCTTTGAATAGGCCGAGGAATAAAACGCTTGAAGGCCTTCGCAGAGTACTCTAAAATCCCAAGATATGAATGAATCACTACATGTAACAGCGCAATCCTAACTCTCTGCTTCCCCTTAATCAACTTGATCAACTAAGACTAGCACGACTTTATTCGGCTGAGGATCTATGATACAAAGATATTAATCAACATTGTGCCATCGCCTCCGACTCGGATGCATGTGCGAAATTGCTCCCAGTGACGGATCAATCTCCATAAGTCCGGTCATAACCTGTCTGGAATGCTTCTCTGCTGTGAACCTATTGACGAGGCAAAGTTTGAAGAGGTGCCAGCTCGTCGAGAGGGGGCAGGAGGGTCGTATCAACTACATGTCCGTCAATGCAACGTAGCAAGAAGACGTTATTAAGACCGTCTCCTTCGCCGCCTCTAACAGGTTGGTCCGTGCCTCCTGCCACAAAGGGTAAGCCAAGTGATTGTAATTTGGGGGTTGGGGGACATTTAATTTCATCTTCTGGTCGCGTAGGACTGTCTGCAACTCTCAGTCGGAAAATACCAGCAATAATCACCAAATATTCTCACAAGGAATGTCAGAAACTGGGGGTGTCGGACAATTCGCCATTAAATGAAATAATGCAAGAGAAAGAGTGGAATGAGCTANAAGATCAAGTTGGTCNNTGANGGGAATATTGATCGAGAAAACATGCACGAACCTCAAAAAAGGGAGAGACACGAAGAGAGGATAAGAAATCTGAAGCCCTCCTTGCCATGTTATATATATATTGGGTTACTCTGGATGAATGGGCATGTATATATCAAAGTGTGCCAGCTAGCAAGTGTCTCGGGTCCAATTCTCTCACGACGGAGGACGTTCCGGGACTCTCGAGCCTCCCAAATTTAGATTACTAGCGCTATCTAAGGTAATTCAAAAGTCCCGAGCATCAACAGCTGTGGTCTCGTCGAAGGGGAGGTCGTGTTGGATAGCTCAGTGTCTAGGGTGAGAATATGCTGGGTGTGGCGGAGAAACTGATCAGAATGGGTCACAGATCAAATACAATTGTAGACCGTTCAACTATACTTATCGTCGACTCTGATTATCGTAGTGAAACTAATGCCTACAGGCTACAGATCAGATCAGCTCAGATCAGATCAGATCCACATGGTGTCTTGACTATATCATGAGAAGACGGCTCCCGAGACCAATCCGGTCAGAAAATGGCTAGACCAGGGTCAGACTGAAAAAGCCGTAACCTCCGGAAATGCCTGAGAGTAACCATAATACGAGACAACTTGGGACCTTTTCAGTGGGTAATGCTTAGTGAGACTCGCTGAGTTCAATAGTTTTCTAATATCGAGTGTATGGCCAGTTTGGGGCTGCTCTGAATGTTTCTGCGTATTGCGACCAGCGATTTATCCAGGTCGATTATGGACTCAGGGTCTGATTTATGTTCTCACACCAGACAGTGGCTCTGGGCGCCTCGTTGGTGACGGAACTTCTTCCTCCGAGTCCTTCCTGAAGGCGACTCCACTGAGAGCAGAGTGTCGTCAGGGTGTGTCTTGGGCTACTATACTCGGCAAAGTATCATTCAGAAACGCGTGCTTGAACTGCCATCTTGTTTTGCGGTCGCAGTGGAATTTCCTAATCGAGTACATGATTGCAACTACAAATTTACCCATCATGGAAAAATGCTTGTTTCGTGGACGTCACCTTGTGTGATGATTTGACATAAAGCGCAGCGGATCGCTTCTTGTGCATCACGCTGACGCAAAACGTTATCATCAGTTCATTCTACGTGTGCTGGACATTCTTCTCAGAAATTTCGTGGCTGATGCAACTCCGTCTAGCCACATCTGAAATTATTCTCAGAGATCAATCAAACATCTATACCGTTTATATGGGAAAGCGATCTGCAAGAGAAGTTACGTTTACTTCGCTTCTCCATATGCATATGCATCTGAGATCGCTCTGCAGAAGCTTGTTGAAGACGATGCAGCGTCAACAAAGCAATTAATGGTCAGTTTATGAAAAGGCGATCTAGGGAAGGTCATGGTACATGCTGGTATATAATTCAGCGACTTTTCAACAAAATTCTCATGTAAGGAGAGTCCACGACGGAAGAGGATGGATTTTAAGTATCTCTTATTAATACTCGGATATCGTGAAGATTACTCATATTCACTCTCTTCCATCTAAACTGTGGGCTCTAATGTGATCGTGATTAGTTGTTTCTTGTTGATTACTATCACCTGTTCTATTGGAAGCCGAGCTTTTATTCCCATTAAGGTTCTCCTTCAGCACATCGGGTATTGTGACAGAGAACACACTACACTGAATGTGACCAGTGTCATTACAACTAACAAAGTGCAGTATTTAACCATTTGAAGATCGTTCAGGCCGGGGAAAAGTAACGAGGTGTAAGCAAGAAGATAAGTGCAATTGCTGCATGTCAATGTTGGGGGGGAAAGATGACACCCAGGTTTTCTAGATCAATTATCTCCATTACATGCTCCAGAACATGACGATTGGGGAGTTACGTGTTCATATATTCAATTACTTGTGTTTCCACAAGCTCGATTCTTTCCTCTATGAACCTTATCATCCATCAAGTCTTGCATTTGCTTCTATTCATAGGCGGGATCAGACTCCTACCCAAGCTATTGGAGAGTGTTTTTATGCGCTATATTGATTTCATCAATGTTTCAAAGTCCAGAGATCATAGCAGTTGATAGTGTTCAATCAACGTCGCTTACATAAAGATTCCGGATGACTGGGTGGGACTCAGAGTGGGGATGACCAGAGAAGAACGCAAAAATTCTGCAAGCTCTTAGATGCCTCGGGTTGCTATCATACGTTGCGCTGGTTCTTACAAACTAGTTCGTGCCAAAAGTGACAGAAAATGCCTCCACAATCCTCATAAATGAATCACAATTGACTGCAGCAGATCAGACTGACAGGGACATGCCTGTCTAATGGCGGAGTCAGGGTCCTGGCAAGCTTGTCAGTAGTCTAAACTGTCCGCTCCGTGGGGCAACTACCGGTCGTGCGATGGCAAGAGTTGACGACAGTACTCCCATGGGCTGCCCAGGTTTATCGAGTTTATTAGAATATTTAGCCATCGCAAAAAGAATCCTAGTCTCTGAACATGCTTCATCCGCTACAATGTGCGGTGAGACTATTGGCGCTTTGCCGCGAGTCACGAGAAACCCTTCAGTCTATATCATGGACTTCAGCAACTCTCCCGATAGGTTGTCAGGTAGCAGGTAAGTTGTATAGGAAACCGCCTGTCGATTGACCTCGTGTACCAGCTGGAGCTCGCCTTTTCCAGCGGGATTCATTCGACATGTCCGAGACGGAGATACCCTGCACTGTCCCTGAGTCCGACTAGCCAATGTCAGTCATTCGGTAAGTAAATTCAGAACAAGCATAACAATATTATTTCTATTTCTCTATTTCTAAAGCTATGTGGAAAGTATAATATACGCTCTAACTCAGCATTATCAGTTATGATACAGATATCGCCTTGTTCGGATCCCGACAATGAACGCGAAGCCGAGCAAAGCCGATCACTGAGCGGATCAGCTAACATCAGAGTGAAAGCGTTCCTGAACCTCAAGTCGGAGCTCGGCCAAGCGAGGGAGGCGAAAAAGGAGGTTCAGGCTCTTCCCCATTTTCACAGCGGAGGAGAAGGCTATCTGTAGAACTGACTTCTTGACTTGCTATGGTGTTTACGGTAACGGTCTCCGTCACCGGAGGTAAATCGAGAGGCGGTTGTTTTGGTGCTGGTGGACACGGGCTCGTGAGAGGAATCTGATTCGGTTTCGAATCCTTCGCTTCATCGCTGATATCCACTGAAATAGGTCAAGTATGGTTAAAAAAATGAATTGCCTGGTAGACTCACAGGTAGTAGTAGCTACATTCTTTGAGCTGGTCATGTTGGGAACGGGATTATTAACGAACGGCGACTGTAGCATGATATGAAGCAGCTGTAGGACTTTAGCTGTTAGAGAATTGCATGTGCATGGATTAAGTGAAATGAACCTTAGTGAGGAGAGAGCAGACGCAGAAACTCAAATGTGAGGTATACTTGTTGTTTATATGCACGAATGAAATACCTAATGGAGGATCAAAAGGGCTTTCGTATTTATTTGGAAAATTGAAGAACGGGAAATGCCTTCTATGAGCGTCCGCAGTATTCCGAGTCCTCGTTGCCCGGTGGATGCTCTGAATTCAAGATCTCGGGAATCATAACAACCAATACATGCCGCCGGCCCGAGTAAATAGCTGCTGTTAAAGATTCCGAAGGCAATTCAAGACTCACGTTCCACTAATATCGAGTGGACAGGTCCAGAATGTACTGAGATACCTCTGAGATCGGAGAGTGGGAGATAAGAGACTGTGAATGAAATAGAAGAGTTCTCACCTGATTTGGAGTAAGTAGCATCTCGACGAGCCACGCTCCTGAGGTTTAATGTAGACGAAATATACCCGAACAAAATTATAGTTAATAGGGTTGATGATTGACGTGATGTTGAGGCGCTGAAAGTCAAGTGAGGGCACATCAGCAGTGGTTGCGTCACCTGTAGGCATAGCGAGAGATAAGAAAACCTGTGCTGGGATTTTCCTCACTCCAGCGGATATTGCCGAACTGCAGTCGATAGTAATCGGCTCAGAGCTGACACGGCCATTGGCGGCGAAAACCCTTTGCTGATATCTTCCGGTATCTAAAGTGTTCTCAGGCATCGCGCAACTTCGGTCTACTGAATTGATCTTGGTTTCCTCCATCAGCGACCGGCAACCTAGTAAAGGTGGCATAGTCCGGAAGTTAGGCCTAAGAAGCCCGGCCAGGAGGTGGCAAGGTTTCTAAGCCCGCATACCGCCAGCTTGGACCCCCGACATGGTGACCGAAGCTGGTTGATGCCGAAGAACTTGAAATCGCCTACATATGTAGAGCCCAGTATCGGGTCTGCCCTGCACTGTACATATCTTCACAATTGACGTTGATGCCCTGAGCTATGGGATCGATTTTCGGCAAGGAGCCGGAATGTGGGGTAGTAGACTACTGTGATTCGCGCCAACTATCACATCAGAGGGATTTCCCAGTGATCTACATAGCCTGAAGTGCTCATATCAAATCCCAGGGAAACTCGTACGATACCAGGAGTTGATTCGCACTGTAGATCTCGGGCACCTGCCCAGTTCATCAGATCTCTGCCCAAAAACAGACATCATTAACAGCCGTGATCCCACGAACAATCCGCCAATCATATCCAAAACAAAACCGTGTTTATAGCGAACAAGCCGGAGAGAATTTATATCTCGTCCCGCGGCGTAATGTGAGATAGCCACTTTATACACCGGTACCAGGCCGAGGAAGTCGACAAAGCCAGGTTGGCGCGCGAAGAACAAACATAGTCCATATTTAGAATGAAGCATGGTGTTCCTTTACCGGATGCTATTGCGACCTACGAGAGTTCATATATGCATATTTTAATTTCGATCATCAGCGACGTTCAGCTTCCTCGATAAATATATATGTGTTGACCCTTCGGTTATCAGGCAGTCAATGGATTCTCGGGCCTTGTCAAGCCAAGAGTCGGACGTTTGACCCGATAGTAATCCCTTTGGACAAGTTGCGTAACTAGATCTGCGGGCTGAGCCTCTAGATCTCTGTATGCGCTTTGCCGTGGGGCTGCAACCCAGGGTTTGGGTCAGGGGGTAATGCGGTCGTCCGTCGGTATTTCTGACATGCTAAGCAGGCTGCGCCAACGAACTTGGACAGAGTGGACATCCAAGCACGTCAATTCAGCCTTGGTCTAGGACATCACATGAAACCAAAGTCATCGAGCTATCCAGTCGAGCGTGAACCCTTCCTTTAGAAAGCTGTACGATGAACAATGACCCTGGTTGAATGTGCCGCATTCTTCCGCTGCTCACATCAATCAATCAGCGCCCAGCGACAGTACAATATTCCGATGAGGCGGGAGAAGAACTTCTCCCGACTTTACGGCCTTCGTCTATGTTCAGTAATTTATCTCACAACGACAGACAAACAAAACCCACGCTCCCTTTCTATATTCGACCTGATGCGTTCCTACCGCACTGAGATACGTCGCATAGAGCTACGCCCGTATCGAATAACCGATCTGGTCACCGAGTCAATGAAAATTTTTTTGTCTCTTCAACGCATAAGGAGACGCGGACTTCTATCCCAGCCAAATAATGCGAATGGGTTGAAACCTGTAAGAGTAGCCCAGTCCTGCTGTTGACGTAAGCCCTGGGTTCGAGTCCAACAAGTTCATCTTCATACTTCTTTTTCAAGCGGCATCAAACTTTTTTGTAAATTCGACAAAGAGAAAATACGAGGAGACGAGACTAGACGCATAGAGCCACAACAAGGAATCACCTAGACAGAAATCGTACCGTCCAGGTACCGACTACGATTCTTGTACCAATGCGAATACGCCGAAATCCCGATCTGCTGCGCCTTCCAATGGCCAGCACACATTCTCAGGCAAGGATAAATCGCTTCAATGGTCCCGATATAGTTCTCCATGAAGTTAGCACCATTCTTGTTAAACGTCGTCGCGACCCAGCTATTGGGTCTCCTGGCAAGCTCCGTCCAGATTTTTCGGGCCGTCTTGCGAATTCCCTTCATCAAGTGTTTGAGGTGACCGCCATTCCTGTCGGTGACAAAAGTGCCGTTGGGGTATCCTCGGCCAAACCAATCGCTTTTGTGCCAGAAAACTTCAAATGGGAGGTCCGAAGGACGTGTACGAGGAGAGGTCTCCCATGGACCGACGTGCGGGATTAGCCGGAATCCTCCTGGTAGACTGGTGGGACCGTGTACGTCATACGAGGTAGCCACCAGGGTAGATCCATTAGCAGATGGTGTCGCAGGTTGTCTAGTTGCGGGCTCCAAAATCGCAGGCGTCACAGAGGCAGCATTTGGTTCAGGGATAGGCCCAGGAAGCTGATGAGAAGGCGTTATGATCGCTGGCGCCACAGAGGTAGGATTCACGGCCACAGGGACAGCCTGAGGACCACAAGTGTGGTATGGCGTAGTTGTCGTGGTAGACACTGGCGTTGGCCCGCTAACCGTAGGCTGAACAAGCGGAGAGACGGATGTGGAAGCCTCGGAGGTTGAGTCCTGTCTCTGTCCGCCAACTTCCGTCCTTTCGACTTGTGGACAGAAAAAACCTTTTGTTTTGGCCCAGAGGTGGTTATATGCGTCTCTATATGCACGAAAGGGTCGTATTAGTCTCGATATTGCTCAAAGACGTTTATCACTTACCGAGCGTCTGTTAGTTCTTTGTATACTTGGATAGCTTGACGCTGATAGGTAGCGGCTATTGATCTGACTTCCGTAATCTCCCGTAAAGCGCTTAGATAGACGGCGTTTCGTGTTCCCAACAATGTTTCGTGTGTCGCTTGTGCTATCGCTTGCGCTAGGACTGTAGGGTGGTACTGAGCCTTTCAGACACATCAGAAGTTGTCTGATTAATGGGATCTACATGACGTACTGGCTGTGCTTGCTGATACGAAGGATCAGGACGCGCATAAGGCAGAGAATTCTCGCGAACCCGAGCGCTGCGATCGACGGCATACTGGCGATGATGACCGTTTGGTGTGTAGGTCGGTTGCGCGTCATCGGCGGGAATGCCGTGCACCTCAGTCTGTTCGGCTTTGACGGCGGGCATTTTATTTGGGAGAACGGTGGAACGAAATGCAGTGATGGTACGACGAAAGTGGGATGGGATGCAAGAGACTTGGTGTCTGAGTTCTTTATACCTCGCCGAAGTTCCTAAAATAGGCGCCGATCCAAGGCTATCATACAAGAAGCTCTGTCGTCACGTCATAGAACGTCAAGGTGTCCACCTCGTAGCACACCTGTCGTCCCTTCCAAGAGAAGAGCTGGTAGGCTTCGGTCCACCGGTCCTCGGAGTCAGTTCGCGACATAAGCCCAGGACGTAGCACATGTACATACAGACATAGCAAGACCTGAGAGACAGCTTCATTTGAGTCTAAGCTGGATATTGAAGGAGATCGGGGACAGTGGTTCTCGGACAGGACCTTCGTCTCCCCGAAAAATTGACGCGCGTTATGTAACAGGCACGTGCCGTGAATTAGTCGGGGAACCGGGCCGTGATGGGAATCCGTCGTCGATCCTCAACCACCGCACGCTCGTCTACTCGCTAAAGCACGATCTGTTCAAGACTGATTCTCAGTCTCTGTGAATACATCACACTTTCAAGAGCAGCTCTTATCAATCTCAGGGTTGTTTACAGTCCAACCAACGATGGATCTAGCGAGTTCTAACTCACCTTCCGAGCCAAGCTTCTGTCATCGACACCGAATAAGTTCTTCAACTTGACAGTTAATCTGGCCAAACTCTCAATTCGGATCGTAAATTGCAGCGCGATGTAATGTTTTGAAGCTTCTCAGCAACATATCCCGCCACCTGTCGACATTCGGAACGTTCAGCCGCTGGCTGCTATATAAGTCTCCAGCGGCTCCCTTTCCTATTCTTCTCTTCCTCTTTCCGTCTTCTGCCGTTGGGATTTGAAATGGCAAGAACCTTCACGTATCAAGATGCCCTGGATCGATTGGACTTACTGAAAGCATCTAAAAATACTCGCGTGGGCGCAGATTCCGAGGGGTTCTTAGCAAATTGCCTGACAAAGCTCGGATATCGAGTGAGCGCCCATACTCATTGCCTCAACTCCGACTGTATTGATCACTTCCGTTTTCGCTTTCAGAACAGCGATTTGTACAAGCTCAAAACAATCAAAATCATCACATCGAGCTGCGACAGCTCTGTAACGACTTTTACTGAGTCAATTATCCGCAGAACTCGACCCGCATGGAAGATTGGTGCGCATATATTCACCTTTTCTCCAGTTCCCGTCGAATCTCAATCGCGGATCATAGGAATGTTCATATTGTCTTCTACTACAGGCTCGCCACGGGAGCAAATACATCTGGACGGGAAAAAGATCTCCGAGGACCTCTTTACCGCTTATTTCTTCGACGTGTTAGATCGATTATCTATCCACGAGCGCGTCAACCTCGATATATGCGCCGAAGTACCAGATGATCCGCAATTCAATACACTTCTCGCATTCCACATCTTCATCCAAGAGAACGTCTATGCAGCGATTCTTGAAGTCAGCACTGAATCTGCACACGACCAGTTGGATCACCTTTTGCATCCAGTTACAGTTGGGATGTTATCGGGTGACATAGCGTCAGTTTATCCTTCCGGACGAGAGGTACGGAAATTGCAGCGATCCTAGTTAATTCCTCTTCTTATTGTATCCCCCATAGATCGAAGCTCCCACAGTCATTCCAGTATGTGCAACGAATGCCATTGACAATTCGCCGAATATTTCCGAAGTCAGTCCCAGTTCTACTCTGTAGCTTCTCTATTGCTCACAAAAAGTAAAAACAGGAGCCGATTTCAAACATCGTACTTGCAACCGCATTGCCTGAACTAGCGAGCATCGAACTAGGTATGCATCGCGTCTTATGAGGACAGTCATTGATTTTTTAACGACCCATCCCAGGTCTTACTGATTCCGACGCAAGGGAGGATGCTACACTCGCGGTTCATATCGCAAGAGCATTTTTCAGTGCTGTTGATCCTTTCTTTAAACTTGTATATTCGACACCTCCTCTACCCGGGTCATTCATTATTGGACTTCAGAAGTCCAGAGCATTCGCGCTGTGGCGTGGATCGTGAGATGAGCCATTGAGTGTGCGTGCACTCGTGTTATACTGCCCTCGTATTATACACTTTCGATCGAAGATCGCTGAACAAAACAGATATTTTGAACCTTCTCCCTCGTTCCTACGATTCAGCTACACGGCTATTTATAATCGTGGAAAACTTAACATCAGGATGAATTATTCTTACTCTGCGAATCCTTTCTTAATCCTACCAGTTACAGTACGTTGCTTAATTGCGAGCCATCTTTCGCCCGTGAGCTTTGCCCCACGTAATAGTTTCGTCATTGAATCCTAGCTCCAATTTGTTCACGCAGGCATTCTAAAGTGAAACAATGAATGAGAAATTCATTAATCTATTAAGGCTTCAAACGCGAATCAATAACTCACCTCCGCATTCAAGACGATTTCATGATGAAACATATTTTCTTCTTTCTCCTCTGCAGCTGGCATGCGACGCTTCGCAACATTGGGATTTGCGGTTCTTCCTATTTGAGGGGCAGCACGACGGACTCCTTCATCTTCATCTTCATCTTCCAGCTCTCGCCTCGCAGCCCTTCCTCTCGTTGCTCTACCTTGACCATCTTCTGTATCGTGATTATCTTCCGGAATAGCACCCGGAGGCAAACATTTCCTTCCTCTAGCTCCAGAGACTCCCCCACCTCTACCCCTTCCTCTTCTACGTCCTCTTCCACGTCCTCTTCCTCTCCCTCGAGTTCCACTACCACGAGCTGCAACACCACCGCGCCCACTAGTTGCTCTAGTTAGATGCGGACGATCTCCATCTGCCTCAACAGGTTGAAATGGCCGCGGTCTTCGACATTTGTCTTCAGGGTGATCCTTCAACCACATCGGACAATACCGACGATGAACCATTAATCCTCGTTCCTTGGGGAACTCTTTACCACAGTCGCACGACCAGGGTTTGAGTTGCTCGTCGTCGCTTGCAGGTGCATCGGGCACGTATTCGGCGTCGTCATTGTCATCGTCCTCATCGTGGTCGATGACAATGGGCTTGGGCTGAGGCTGAGGCTGTGGTGTGGGTGTAAGAGGGGGAGGAGGTTGCAATTCGCTTGGGTTGGCCAAAGCGGAATACATTGAGGAGCGCGATGTCGATTCGTTGGGAACTCTCGGTTTATATGGTGACCCCGTGCTTTCAGTGTTTCATTGAGGTTCCACGGTATTCAACGAGTCATTTGAGCAGCGATGTCTCACGGAGTCGGGAAATGGACCGCTGATGATGCCTACTCCACTAGAATGGATAAAACAACAATGTCTAATAAATATCGTACACAATTTTCTCTTATTGCAGTTTGTCAACACTGAATGGTTTTTAAGAGACCTGAAACGCGTCCCTGAAATCTCGAAGCGATATCTAGTCCCATCACCCACATGGATATTCACGTTCTTCAAATCTGTACGAAGGCGGGGAGTAACCTCTCTCCCAGCTGCGTCGTGGGTCGAAGGCTGGATACGTAGTCAGTGAAAGGCGCTCGGCACATCAATCTGCTTAATAGCAACTTACTTCCGTAATCAAATTGAGCGGAAACTCAAATGGACCTTCGCCAGGGAGTCGTTGATTATCCGTTGCCGTTGCCCCATTCGCATAATCGGTCATCATTCCGGCCCCTTCTTGATGATCCTCTGGATAGCCTAATGCAGGAAGTCCCCCGTCTGCCCCGTCATCCAAATCGTTTCCTTCCTCTTTACCCTTTTCGGCGTCATCGACCTGAACGTCATGTTCAACTTCACTTCCTACCGGCGTCGGAGTTGAGGGGGAGTAGTATGATGTAATAATTCGTGACCAGTAGACTAACGTTGAGAGAAGACTTCTAGATCGTCCTCGTAATGCATGTGGTCGTCATTGCAATCCTGGTCGAGTTCGAGAGCCAGCGACGGAGAGCGATCATCTGAAAATTTACGACAATTAAATCGTGGGGCATGAAAGTTAATGTCGTAGGCAACTGACAAAATGGCTCGAGAGGACTTGAAAGCTCTTCAACTGCAGGTTGTGAAATTAGGACGTACTAGGAGGGTGACCGCTCATTGACAGGAGACCCTGGTGCTATTTCGGGAGTAGGGGTGAATTGTCGCGTAAGGGTAAGGGGAGTACCGTCTAAAGGAGATTGTCGGGGAGAGGGATAGGACGATTCGTATGGCAGGAGAGGGTAGCACCAACGGGGAGGGCTCTCCAGAGGCACTGAAAAGACTATGAGGAATGCTCGGGCTTCTGGCGTCGTCGCCTGCCGGTTTATGCACTGGGTTCTCCTGGATTTTGTTATTCCGAGGCATAAATCCCCGCATTTTCTGTGACTTCAGCGAGTCTCTTAGGACCTGCTGCTCGAGGGGCGTTTTCTTCGGCTTCCGAACGCCATGTTTTCGAGGAACGCGATTAGGATTTTCTGAGCAAGCACTGATAAAATGATTGACACTCCTGAACCGGTTGTGGTAGTGGCAACACTGGTCAGGGTAAATATCAGGATGTGGCACCTTACGGCCCTCTGCGGTGATGGTAGTGAACCAGTTTCAGAGGTTGAAAAGAACGAACAGAGTGCTGATGTTGCTATCAAATCTGATACAGATACCACCGATGATTCCTCAGCACCCAGCACTAACGGTCTCGCCAGCACCAACACCAACGCCGGCATTCCCGCCGTAGAGAGAGAAGTAGGAGCGGAGGAAGCGGAGGAGGAAGAGGAAGTGACACCGACTACACCGCGAATTGATAAGGGCAAGGGAAGGGCTGAACCGGAAGTAGAGGAGCCGGAGAAGGTCCTGAGTCCTTCATACGTTATTGATTCGGATAGTGATGAGGATGATGATGTGAGGAGGTTGATGATTCCTCATGAGGAATTGGCGTTTATGCCTTCTCCGACTGAAAGGTATGCGTTCTGGGTTGTTCTACTATCGCTCATGCTGAACCATACTCCTAATGTTGGGCAGATCGAGAAGCTGGGTTGCGGAGGAAGGTGAAGTCTTCAGGAAGGGAACCGTCCTGCTCGGTCCAGAGGAGCTGGAAGGAGAGTACGACGGCGAGGAACTACGCAAGGAGGTACGTCATCGTGGGCTATTCTCACTGTTTAAGCTGTACACTCATCTCATACCCCGCAAACAGCTCCTTGAGGCAATGGTCGAAAGACCACCTCCACGCACAATCGATGAATTCGGAATGGATGGTCTATTAGCGCCGGAACTCGAATCCGATCCATTCAGTGTGCCACTATCCCCTCCACCACCTTCTGTTGGATCTCCGACGGTTCAAAGTCCAACCTTCGGCTTTTCCGGTAATAATGGACCTACTAGTCCTACGGAACAGCAGCAACCTACGAAACCTCCGCCGAGACCGTATATCCCTAGGAGGAGTTCTGCATCGACTACGTCATCGATCATGGGTGTTATCTCACCTACTATAGGTGCTAGTGCTTCGCCGAGTCTCGCTCAGACATCGTCGCCTGTGGTTGGCGGGGGTAGTGGTAGTGGGAATGGGAATGGGAATGACGGATCACCTCATGCACTTGCGCACCTGCCGATGTTTGTGAAACGGACGAGGTCTGTGGGATTCTAGTGGGTCGGGGTCGACCGTCGGATAGGGTGCCTGGTGACTGGTTTGTTATGGTTAGGATAAAGGTTTGAATTCGAGTTCATAAACGGATTGGGCGGATTGGTTGAACTAGTTGAACTACATAGGTATATCATTTCTACTAGTAGCATTTTCACGTTTACACAGTTGGTTTCTACGTGTATTGCGGTATCTACATTTGTCTGTTTCTTCTTCACCAGTGAGAGCCCCGTGCTAGCCGACATGAAACTCTACGTGTACGTATGGTTCGCTGCGAGGATCTACTCCATAGGCATGAACAGCAGAGCAATTTAAAGCAAAAAGGAGCAGGTGAATGTCCAGGTGAAGTCAACTAGAGCTCAGATCATTCATCCTAAGTGATATCAGCTGATTGCGCCGCATTTCTTCAAAATTTCCCCTAGGTCCAACCACTAAGTCTTATGGTGAGCATTTTATGTCCCTCAGTACTCAGCGATTGGCACTTACTTATTCCGTCACCCGCGAGGGATAAAAAAACAGTTAAGTCCAATTTCAAATTCCGATGCCAACTCAATGCGACATCTGCATCCACTGTCCCGAACTCGTAGTAGCACTGGTCCTCTTGATTGATTTCCCAATACCAAAAATGCCGTTTAGAACCATGACCAAATGTATACAGACCTTTTAGTGACGAGACTGAGGAAACCGAAGAGGAAGAGCTTGGAAAGTATGGTTGGATGATGGTGAGGTTCGTGTATAACTCAATCATCTTTGATATAGTCGAATAATCAGTGTATTCATCCCAATCCACAGGTGGAGGTGATATATAACTCACCTGATGAAATCCTTGAACATCGAATGAGGCGAACTCCGAGGGTGGTATGCAGTAGAAGAATGTTCCATTGATTCTACGACCAATACCATTGCAGCGAAACACTTCGAGGCTTACTATATAGCCGCCATTTGTGTACATGCCCGCCTGGGCTAGGAAAACCTTTCGATAATCGACATCCGGTAGTTTCTGAACCAACTGACGAGGTAAATCACTGAGTGAATGGGGATATATCAATTTAGAAGTTGCATGATCAAAGATCCAGCGCTTGATGAAGGCATCGAATTCTTCGGCTCCAGTCGGCCAGGAGAGAGAAACTGCAGAATTGGGCAAAAGAGGTGCTAATACAAGTTCTGAATTCATAGAATTGATCTCACCAGAATCCGTCAAATGCCATGGACCCCACTTACTTTCATTTTGGATGAGATAAGTCCCTGAAAGCTCATGATGAAGTCGAATCAAATGATCAAACAGGTCCGTTCGAAAGCTAGTGGTGGATACACAGAAGTCTCCTGAGCGCGCGGGGTCGTCTGGAAAATCGTAGAATGATTTATGGTACATGAAGAGCACGCCATTGTCCTCAGTCATGCCGCTAGAAGTTTGGCTATCATCGTGACTTTCCATGCGACAATAGAGGACTGGCTGCAGAATATGGCAAATGCTCCAAAATTTGACTTTTGATAATCTAAGCAAATTGCTTAGAAGTACAACCTGCCAAGCGCTGCCGAAAGGACTGAGAAGGAAACCAGCGAGGAAGCGTAGTGTGGACGGGAGTGCGTCCTTCGGTATCCGCCCGATTACGTGTTTGTAGAACATATCCAGCTCGTAGAATGCGGTGGCACCGGCGGGAGGTCCAGCTTTCACATTTCTCGATGATTTGGATATGAGTTCCAGAACCTCGTTGAGGGGTTCATTGGGGTCGAGAGTGAACTGTTCGATAAACCGCAATAGTGTTGCGGCATAGACAAAAAGGCCGCTGGCGGCCTCCACCAACGTTTTGAGTTGAGCTGTTGATGGCCAAGGGCGAGAGACATGGAGATTATGACGCCGAACCAGATTCTCAAAGGCGCCTTTGAGATAAACTTCAATTTCGGCGTCGATCCCACAGGAGATAGGAAGAAAAGCAAAGGAAGTGAACTTGTTAATATCCGGATTTTCGAATGTAGCCTTGATGTGTGCTTCAGGCCGGCTGAAGAAGGCCCAACAAAATGGTGTGTCCCCATTTTTGACTGATGCCGCAATAATTTTGATGATCTCGCATTGCACATCTTTGCTCTTGCATTCGTCTAGCCCACAGATCAGGATGGCTTTACGAGACACCGTGTGATTGAGAAGATTTAACCCTGACAACGGCTCGACAATCAGCTTCTGGAATTGTGAGTCCAATTTCTTGTACACCAGAGTTTTATCCTTCAATATCATTTGATTGAGGAGGTCTCGGTAGCTTTCTGGCAGGGTGGTCGAGAGTTGATAGGCAAGGGAAGGGAAGAAGCGAGTGTGATCGTCTCGTCCGTTGACGGAAAAGAAAAAAGCAGCGCCGAGCATGTTGAGCCGTTGCAAGTGTTCAGCGCAGGTCTGGGCGATAGCTGACTTCCCAACGCCAGCAGGGCCCGTCATGCAGTATATAGGAGGAAGTTGCCTTGTATCATCTCTACGGTGGTCAACCCACTGTGTGATGTCTTCGATGTGCTGCTGGCGAGTTCCAGGAAAGCATGAAGGGGCTGGATGTCGGTGGACTGAGTCATGGGTAGCTTCTGGAAGAGAGGCCTGAAGAAGTATATCGATACCTTGGGCGGCATGATAATGTTGTCAACTATCGCTGCTTTCCAAGAGTCCTGTAACATACCACGATGACCATCGGTTTGGAGATAAATGAACTGAGGCTGGTGCATAATGAATCCATGGGCTTGGTTCAAATTCATGATTTGTGTTGGCTGCAAGTATTAAGCGATGGAAGTCTTCGAAGAGCTGTTGATGGTCGTTGTCCTGATTCCGACCTCCGAGTCATCTCACTCGAACTTCTCTCACGCATCGGGTCAATCAAAAACTAATCCGTGTCTTTCCTCAAAATTTTCATCGTGAATCCTGATATTCGACTACTTAGCTCTACGACGTCCAACGCTCGAAATCTTCTCGTCCGTACATCTCACTTCCTTCACTCAGACAACCAGTCTCGAATTCTTGGTAATACCTGAGTTCAAGACTGACTTCCCAATACCAGTATGTCTTCCTGCTTCCGTAGCCTTTCTTGTAGAGGCCTGAGGTAACCTTTCCTCGACTCTTCCCAGAATTCTTCCTTAACCTCGTCATGAGATCAGAAGAATGCATTTTGCGAATGACTCCATGCTTCTCAAGTTGACGGACACTCTTAATAACCTCAAGTAAGCAAAGCAGGATAGCGCTGGGAAACTCGAGAGCGAGGACTGCTTACCTCACGAAATAGCTGACCATCAAAAGCGTGAAAGAAGCTCGGAGGGATGCGACAAAGCATCGTACTTATGGAAGCCCCGTGGACATACTTAGCCAGGGAAGGGAAACCGAGGTTTATGCTCCGTGATACAAGGGCACCGGAGAAGACGTAGCATTGACTGAGCAAATGCTTCCGAAAATCAAAATCCGCCAAGAGACCAACAATCTGAGGGTCAAGTTGGTTGTAGGGATGTAATGCGTGGAGCAGCGTAAATCCTGCATTGTTGAATGTCACGACTTTGATATACGAGTCGATGAGCGTAACGTGAGCTGGCCACGAAAGAACATTTGAAGGCCCGTCATAGGCATGTACCAGATCTATGCACGAAAAGCATCAATAATTTAAAGATTTATGTCAAGAATCTGCTCGCCTTGCCCATGTATGTGGAAGGATTCCGCATAATCGAGATGTATTCGAAGGCGATACTTAAACAGTTCTTCTAGCGCACGCGAAGTTGAAACACAGAAGGTTCCAGAACGAATAGGATCGCTCAGGAAATCGTAGAATGATTTGTGGTAAAAGGTGAGTACGCCACCCAGTCGGGAGACCACCTGACGTAGCCAGGCGTTCCCTGAGTGTGGAATATCGGATAGAGTGGTCGAGTGGATCAATTTCGTGCAAGGAAGATCTGGGTGAGCGCCGAGCGCATCGGCTTCCTGAAAATGGAGGACGGCGTGAAGCTCGTTGCACACAAGGCGGAATTGGGATTCCGAAAACCCGAGCATGTTGCTCAAGCCGATCGCACTCCAAGTACAGCTTTCAAAGGGCGTCGTGATTGCGAGGGTGAGAAGCAACTGTACTGAAGGAAGTAGATTCTCAGGGATCCGACGCATAATGAGCATATAGAATGCGTCAAGCTCGGCAAAAGGCTGGATCGTGGCCCCATTGGACCCGATGCTACGGTAATCACTTGAAGCCCCCAAGGCACCGAGAACTAGGTTCAGAAGTTCCTCTGGTGCTCGACCCGTCTGATCGACGAAACGAATGATGGTCGCTGGGTATATAAACAATCCTGCAGCAGCATTCACGAGGGCTTCAATGTCTCTTTTGGAGGGCCATGGGTAGGACAAAAGTATGTTACGGCGCCTGAGTACGTTCTTGAGTCCGTTTTGAAGGTAAAGTTCGATGTCTTCGTCAGCTTCGCGGGAAATAGGGAGTACCGTCACATGGAAAAATCGACTGTAGTCGGACTTCATGATAGTGGCTTGGAGATGAGGCTCTGAGCGACTGAAAATGGCCCAGCAAAGCGGCGCTGAAGACTCGCGTG
>JANIEX010000027.1:0-90174 GCA_027627405.1 Leucocoprinus birnbaumii
GTATTGCAGCTAGTATCTCGAGGACTATAGAGTCAAGGTGCTAGTCAGTGCTAGTCTAGTGTGATAGTGTTGATAGTCTCGAGAAGCGAACTCGCGAGATCAATCTATTACCTTCATATTTCTAGAGGGATTTGTAGTTGTGCTCGCAACATAACGCGGATCTTAAGTCAGCTTGGTTGAAGTGTGTGTTTGTTCTCTACCGCAGAAATATCCTCTCTCGAGAACGTATTCTCGATATCGCGCATTATCTATTACATTTTACCTTTCTCGCGAAATACCTTTATATTGATTTACCTCCCCACGCACTCGTCTGGTCGCAGAATTGTGATTGACGCCAGTCCCCTATCACTACACATACTCTCTATTACATTTCTGCCCCCACAGCGTTAGCAATTGATGAATTCAATGTAGCGTTTAAAACGCTCTCCCACGGACTGTGTAGAAGTCTGACCTTAATACTACCTCACTGGTTCTCAAGAAATACCCATGCAAGGCCGAACCTGCCAAGAACCTGCACAATGCCACGAGCTCGGCTGTACTCATACTTATGTATCGAGTTTCTAGGTGTGTGAGCTGGTCATCGTTCCATTCCCCCTGCATATCTCGTTGATGAGTGTCATCCCAAATATCCACAGTCCTCAAGAATAATCAAGCGTTGGGAACAAATACATGATCCATCCGTACAGTATGATGGCTTTATTAATGCATCGTGAGCTCGCTCCAGGCTTTTCTACCTATCTTTCTGGGCACATGGTGAGGCTTCTTGTTGGTTTATGAAGACACTCGGCATCAGCTGAAATTCTACTATGAAGCTTGAGATTTTCTTGTACGGTCTGTGTTTCTCCTCAAGCTGAATTCATCTTATTATCGCTGCTGAGCGTCACCGCGACAGGTATCAACAGTCAACTCTTCATCACGGCGGTTTTTTATTGCTAGGCAAAACTACTGGCCAGCCGAGGCAAGCTTTGCTGGTCTCTGCAGTGCTCATGTTTCTTCTTTCGACGAGCAACATATGTTTGAGCGCCTATATAGTCTTTCATCATATTATTCCTGGGCATGCACCACCTCCAGGACTCATTCGAGTCAAGCATATACTCTTTTTTATCAACAAGTGTGTTTTCTTTTTGCTGGTTCCTACAGAGTGTCTACTAATCTGCTGGGAGTATGATCGCAGATGCAATGCTGGTGAGTTGTGAAGTCGATTCATAACGAAGGTCACTCACGGTTCGCTTACTCAGATATATCAATGTCGGGCTGTTTGGTCCAGGTCTCACCATATCGTCGCCATACCATGTGCATTATTACTCACAAACAGCAGTCAGTTTATCACAATCAAGCTTGCGATTATCACTCATCTGTTTCACTTAGTATACAGCACTATCTACATGCCAGGTGAGATCAGCGACATGCGGCAATCGAAGGAACATGCCTTCTTGTGGCTTACATTGTCACTCAATATCTCTGTCACAACCCTTACCGGTAAGGATGCGGACCATTCACAACTAGTCTATAACTCTCAATTATATCTAAACCGTAGCAAGTCGCATCTGGTGGATGGCAAAAAAAGTGCGCACACTACTTGGGAACGATTTTGCAAGGGCGCATTACTCTGTCCTTGCAATGACGTTAGTGTGTTTCTTCCCTGCCTGTCATTTCAGCATTGATAGACACTCGAAACCGCATATAGGGTCAAAACGGGAGCTATATACTCCTTGTATATCCTCATATATGAAATCCTGTGTGAGGTATGCCCCCAGTATTTCATTCTATAGACAATATTATCATTCACCATCCCCTTAAGCTTGGATATTGGCAGCTTACTCTTGACATTGGACTATCACAAGTAGCGGCACGTGTTATCATCTGGCGACTCGCCTCTCGGCTTACTCGTCTTATTCTCCCTTCCAGGTTATTGCCCCAATGTTGATCATTGTCCAGGCAGGGCTGGGAAAGCACATACAAGATGTGGAGATGACCTTATGGCTTCAAAACGGGCCTTCGACAGCGGTTTTGACTACAGTCAGCTGTAACGTCTAACTCACATCCAGTCACAGATAGAGAGGCCATGGGCATAGGCCATATATATAGCTGATTTCTAGTAGGCCTAATATGTCCCCGGGTCCCTAGGATCACATCCAACAACTACTTTACTACTGGCGTAAGATTGCGCATCAGTCCTAGTAACTCGACCTAAAATCTATCATTTGTGGCCGTACAGTAAGGTCAGTGTGTAGATTTGTTCAAAAAGATTATCCATGCAATGGAGGGAAGAATGGTGCGGCGCTGGAGCGATGCAGGACAGTGTAACCCTTGTCCGGCTCACACCGGCACTTCTTCAACATGACATTGACTCTTTGACATGACGCTTTGTAGCATAGCTAATCCTATTACCCCTACTTAGGTAGCTAGTTGGGGTCGGGACGAGTCAGTCCCCCTAGAATAGAGGTTGATCCTGTTCACGTCGCCCCCCCCCCTCCCCTTAGTCAGCTTTGTCTTCAGTGAGGCATGCCACAGGTAAGTGCCCTTACAGACAACTAAGATTCATTTTACACCAGATCATGATGTGGTGGGTACGTCGGTAAGTAGCGCAGACTGAAGAAGTATAACATGGACTTACAAGTTACGACAGACCTCAGGTTCACGGTTGTAGGTATCCAAGATGAAGCATGCCAATGAAGAGCGTCAGATTCTTTGAATAAGAGCGGTGATAAAGCACCGTTCAGCTGGTAAAATGGATAATAATACTTAGCTTAGATATCAAGATTTGCATGTGCTCAGATATCCATCAGGTCTCGACTTTATTCCTTTCATCTCAGGTAGTTTAATTGCGCCCATGAACCACTCAACCAGTCTAAGTGAGATTTGATACGGCGACAACATAAGTTGAGCATAAAACCTAGCAGCAGCAATTTGGATTCCCAGTTTATAATAAGCTCATCAGCAAGTATGTCCTGCCATTTTAGGCAGCGTTCGTCACCTTGAATGCACCGCTTGCCTTGGTAAGCAACGAAAGCGCCCAAAACAGGTAAGGTGACATACCCCTGGCTAACAACGAATGTCGTCAGTCAAAGCCAGGCAAATGCTCGGAATGCTGCTGTGAATACCGTCATCAATGTCCGCGTATTCGCCCTCCCTGACGGCGTTGATCTCCGCCTACTATTCCCTGGGTCAGAGCCATTATCTAACTCAAATTTCGATTAAATAACCCCTAAAAATGAATTATTTCCTGCTAATTAAGACACGGGGTCCAATTAAGCGAATCTATGATATACGAACATTTCCGTCCATTTAGAGGTCCCGAAACGTTGAATCTAAGGTATACGAAAACTTTTGTCCCTTCCAAAACCTGCAAAAATTCTAAAGCTGGGGTAAAAAAGCAGTCCGAATAGCACATATAACCACCGATTGGGCGCATGAAGTCTAAAGAAACAGCAAAAAAAGCGAAAGCGAATAGCAGCAAAGGGCAACAGCGAGATCATGGTATAATCTAGTAAGTGGGATCGAGAACGCCCGGCTCGCTGCCCCAGTCGTGCCTACCAACGACCTCGGAGCTTGGCTTTCTCGTCTTCGAGTTCTTCTTGTGCTTGCTTTGAGCAACCTCTATAGCGACTTCTTTGGCTTTGCCGACAATAGCCTCCCAGGGCCGTGGAAAGTTAATTAACGGAATTTTTATGCATGACTTCGGGGTGACGAACACTCGAAAAGCCGCAAAAGCTGCGAAATCCATCAAAGCTGCAAATGTGAGACTGAAGGTTGAAATATCAAATGCTAAAGGCGCTCGGTAGGCTGAGGCATAGAAAGTAACGAAGGCCAAGGCTTATGACGTCAACGAATGCTCAAGCGCTCAAGCTCTGAAAGCTGCCTAAAATGGCAGGATATACTGTGACCTTGGGATCGTTGTGAACTTGTGCCCCCTCTTTCCGCCCAGGGTCGGAACCCTGTTAATCTCTTGAGCAGCCATTCACACACTGGTGAAATATTTGGCTGGACGCTGGTGCATATCGTTTCTAATAAAATAGATTGCTTTACCATCACATTGGTTGCATTTCACCTGAGCCTTGTTTAAAATAGGTCACACTCAAAGCATCTGGGCATGCCTGATCGGGTTCAACCGATTTCTCAAGCAGACGTCAGATTCACACCCTTATCAGCATACAACTGAATGGTTGTCTCTCCAAGCTATTGAATGCGTGATTGAAAGGAGCAAGAGCCTCTGATCCATCTAATTGAAAAGAAAGACTTCATCCCGGGCCGTTCAAATGAGAGCCTTTGTGATATTATCTGATGTGAAGGGAGAAGTGAGTACAAATGGTCTCTACACTACGAGGAGAATGAACACTCACAGTATACGTTATGGTTTATTGAAATATAAGAGAAGGTAACCGACTGAATTGACAGGACCTGACTGTTGCTGGTGCGTCGATCGACAGTATGCATTTACCTCCATACGATTCTTTAACTACTATTACTTTAGACTCGTGCTCAGTAATACACCATTGACATAGGCGATCGTCATTCTAATTAGGCAGACCTCATGCTTGATCTGTGTTTAATTGGCAACTTCTCTATCACTCGTGCGATCTGCACCATTCACGCGGCGGAATCGCACGTCGTCATTTTTCTATGTTCACAAGCTGTATTCCTTGAATCCCTTGGCATGCAGGACAACGTTAATAAAGTCCCTTCCAGGGTCCGTTTTTGGCTTGAATTGAACCCGTAGTCTCACTTTAACACTACCTCATTAGTTCTTAAGAAAGGCCCACGTGAGGCCGAACCTGCAGAGCGCCACGAGTTGGACTTTACTCATATATGTCGAGTTTTTAGGCGCTCGTGCTGCTTATCGTCCCGTTCCGTGGCATACCTCATCGACGAGCTTCATGCCAAATATTCACAATCTTCGAGAATAAGCAAGCGCTTGAACGAATACGTGATTCATCGATACGCCATGGTGGCTTCATTGATACGTCGTGAGCTCACTCTAGGCTTCTCCGCCTATGTTTCTGGGTACATGGTGAGGTCTCTCGCTGGTGCCATGTCGAGACACAGCATCAGCTGAAATTCTACTCTGGAGCTTGAGGTTTTCTTGTACGGTCTGTATTTCTCCTCAGACTCAAGTCACCTTATAATCGTTGCTGAGCATCATCGTAACAGGTATCAATAGTCAACTTTTCATCACGGCGGTGTTTGTACTGTTAGGCAGAACTGATGGCCTGCCGAGGAGGGCTCTGCTTGTCTCTGCAATGCTCATGTTTCTTCTTTCGACGAGTAACATATGTTTGAGCGTCTATATTCTCTTTCATCATATCATTCCGGGACATGCGACATCTCCAGGTCTCGTTCGAGCCAAGCATACACTGTTTTTTATCAATAAGTGTGTTTGTTATTATTGATTCTTGCAGCGTGTCTACTAATCGATTCGGAGTATGATTGCAGATGCAATGCTGGTGAGTCGTGAAGTCGTCTCAGAATGAGGGTCGCTGAAGACCCTTTGCTTGATCAGATATATCGATGTTGGGCCATTTGGTCTAGGTCTCGCCGTATCATTGCAGGACCATGTGCATTATTACTTGCAAACAGCAGTGAGTTCATTGCAAATCATACTTGATATAACTATCAATTGCCACTTGTTGGTTTCACCCAGTATACGGTGCTATCTACATGCCTGGTCCGATCAGCGACGCACGGGAATCGAAGGAACATATCTTTTTGTGGCTTACACTGTCGCTCAATGTCTCTGTCACTGCCCTTATTGGTGAGGATACAGACCTACGTCGACTACTTTATCGATCTCAATTTTCTCTGGCTCGTAGCGAGTCGCATCTGGTGGATGGCAAACAAAGTGCGAACGTTACTCGGAAACGATTTTGCCAGGCGGCATTACTCTTTCATTGCAATGACGTTAGTGTGTTCTCCCCTAAAGGCTGTTGTTTGGTCATTGGACACTCGAAATAGGATCGAAACGGGGGCTATTTACTCCTTGTATATCCTCATCTATGAGACCCTGTGTGAGGTATGTCCCTATTAATACTTCATTCTATGGACAATGGTATCATTCAGAATCCCACTCAGCTCGGATACCAGTGGTTTATCCTTGACGTTGGACTATCACAAGTAGCGGTAGGTTGCACTAATCATGAACATACGTCCTTTGGCCTATTTATTCTCCTAGATTATTGCACCGATGTTAATCATTGTCCAAGCAGGGCTTGGGAGGGATGTAAGAGACGTTGAGACAACGTTACAGCTTCGAGATGGGTCTTCATCTGCAGTTTTGACCACAGTCAACCACAATGTCTAATTCCGAGGCATGCCAGTGATGGTATAGGCTGTATGAGTAGCTTTTACCACACCGCTTTCCAGCTCGTGATTGACTACTCTCTAGATCATGTCAAACAACCAATATACCCGCGCAGAGACTAATATCGTACCTACTCTTTTAATTACAAGAGTTCAAGAAAAAAGTCAACTTGATTCTACTCTGATCGCGGTGCGTATCGTGTAAGATGTACTAACTTGAGAAAGTTATGGGGCGAGTCAAGACGTTGGTCAATGTGATCAATTGAATAGCAAAGTCCTCTCAAGGTTCCTTACGAAGTAATAACATACCCTAGTGACTCATAGTGTAATTCATACCACATTCTGAGGACTAGCTTGCTTTCATTCCTTTCATCTCATGTAGTTTAATTGTTCCCATGAACCACCCAATCATTTTCATTGATATCTGGCACGGCGACAGCAGATTTTGTACATAAACGGAAACCTAGCAACAGCAACTGTGTGGCCCATGAAGCGTCGAGTTCCGCACCGGAATAAATTTATGATTAAAAAAAAAAAGAAGTGTCAAGTTTTGTAGACTGAAGTATCCAAAACGCGAGTCCGCCACTGGTAATCAAGCGCCCCAAAATAACATCTGCGCCTGTGGAAATATGCGTCTGGGAGTCACTTCAGCGGTTACGGTTGGTTAAGCAACCCTCCTGATATTGAAGGTAACCGCCTCACTGGGGTTTACTACCAGCGACCTAGGGTGTGCCGATCATTCTGTGTATCAGTTAACACCGTTTTCTGAAAATATAGCGGTGATGCAGCATGCACTGAGGTAGGAGAACACCAAACGTTTATTAGCACCTCATGATCAGCAGCTCGTTGCGTGCACTCGTGTATCATCCATTATTCTCTAGAAAGAACTATAACATTAGACCAACATACATCCAAACAAATCCACCAAGCAACCAAAGAAAAGGGGTATGCTAATCTAATCAAACTCCTGAAATCCATCCTGATTGAAGACCGAACACCTTGCCACAACAAGCGGATCACTCAAGGCCAAACCCACCCAACTCCCTCACTCCCTCAACCAATCTCCTATACTCAGCCAACAACTCCCTAACCTCTCCAATACTCAACTCATCCACGCTGTTAACCTCCATAAATCTCTTCTTCGGCAACGGCAACATTCCACCCTTCTCGTCGGGTCCAAACTTCGAAGCAACTACAGTACTCGATGACATAGTCTTCGTTATCGCACTGGGATTCCCTAATGACTCGGGTAATGCTGTGGGAATCACCAACGGAGATGAAGAGAGCAGCGTTGGTGCACGTTGTTGGGAAGGGAAAGGTGATGTCGATCTGGAGAGAGGGAGCGCAGGCGATGCAGCGCGTGATGAGATGGGTGAATCGCCGTGACGTGTGTGCACAGAGAGTTGGCGTGCCGAAGAACTGTCTGGTACAATGGGTACCGGTGCTGCAAGAGGAACTACTGATGAACGACGAGAATCTGGGGGCGAGCCCTGTAAACCGACCGATTAACGGGGTGATATCAATAAAAGCAGAATAGCCTCGTACCTTTACTGTACCGGCCAAAGCCCCAACACTTGCTAACCGATCCGTCAAGCTCTTCCTCGGAGCACTCGAAACCTTGTTCGCAGAAACTGAAACATTCTTCCCCGCACCAGCCTTTCCTCTCTCCCTCTCCCTCTCCTTCGCTCTCGCTTTCTTCTTTTCCTTCCTCTTCTCCTTCTCACTCTCCTTGGCCAGTTTCTTCAGTTTCTTCTCCCTCTGCCTCCGTTTCTTGCTATCGCTCAGCATACTCTCGAAGCTCCTTATACTCCTCGAGTCACCACCAAATGAGCCCGCGCTAGCGCTAGCGTTCTTCGCTACACTCGAGTTTGATGCGCCGTATGGATGTTGCGAGTTAACTTGAATACCAGGTATATCCACACCTCCATCTCGTTGCTCACTCTCACTTGCGCCGTCTTCTTCACTCCCAGTCTCATCACCACTCTCACTTTGCCCATCCTCATCCTCATCTTCACTTTCCTCATCTTCCTCATCCTCATCCTCCTCGCTCTCGCCCTCGTCTTCCTCGTCTTCACCACCATCAACGGCCTTTCCAGATCTGAAAGATCTGATGCTTCCGGGTCTAGAACTAACAGCAATCAACTGCTGCCCTTCCTCTCCTTGTTGTTTATTACTACCCCTCGACGAAATAGCCGGTATAGACGCAGCGATACTAGCAATCGAAAAAACACCAGTCTCCCTCTTCAATAACCCAAATCCTCCTTGACCCGGTTTTGCCGTCGTAGGCGTTCCACCGTCCCCAAGCACACCACCACTAGACGATTCCACTGAAACTGACATAGCAGCAGCGTCCGTGTCTAGGTGGGACTGGGTTTGATTCTGTGGTAAAAACGATCGTAGGATTCCGAATGACGAATCGACTACCCCTGAAATGACTTTATTCGCGGAACCGGCTATAGCATCGACTTGTTGTTCCATTTTTCCTCGTAAGAAGAACGATGCTCCTGGGATCTGTATTCCACCGCGTTCGCCTTCTGGGAGTAGAGATGCTCCGGATGTTGATTTAGGCGTGAGCGTTGGTGTAGTTGGGGTGCTTCGTGTGATTATGGGCGTCAAATCAGACGCGCTAGCGAAAGGGAAGGAAAACAGATCCTCGTCAGTTGGCCCGTTTATGACAGCACAATATTGAACCATACCTAGTTTCACTACTCACTCCAAGTCCTAGCCCGGCCAAATCAACATTCTCAAGGAACTCAGCGACAGCCAACATATTAATCAAACAGAAACTCTCTTCGCCTCCTCCACCCTCACCACTCGCGTTCATAGAAGCATTCCGATGCCTGAATCTCTGCAGGTACAGTAGATGCGACACGAGATGAGGAGGATTAGCTTTGACGGTGCTGAATATGAGCATAGGGAGGAGCACATCAGATGATACAGGCGTTGGTTTATGTGGTTTGTCAGAATCAGGTGGATGAAGGGATGAAGGTGCATTCGATGTTGGTGATGTGGTTTCTGAGGCTGATACGGACGCTGATGGAAGTTCAGAGTTCGTATCGAGCGATAATGGCGAGAGTGGTGGATCGGGAGTGGGAGCGGGAGCAGACGAGCTACCGCTGGGCGAGCTGACTGAGACGACTAGGGTGGGATCATCGGATGCTGTGGTCGTAGTGGTCGTAGCGGAAGCGCCATCGGGTTCAGCGATAGCACCTCCTTTGGTTTCTTGTTGGTCTTTGAAGAGGCCGCTTTGTTGTTCCTTCAGAGCCTTCGACTCTTCTGGCGACATCAGACGCACCGGCGGCAATTTTGACAAACCATCTGATAGCAGAAACACAATAAATCAGCTGAAACCGGATGCTTCAAAAGCATATGTGCACTCACCAACCACGATCTGATGAGCATCTACTAGTATCCTCGCTTTCTCCTTTGGAGAACGAGCTGAATCCAATTTGCATAGCTCTAGAATAAGGTTACGATATTAATCACCATAATCTAGCCAAGCTACGTGATTAGCACTCACTGGACCCGCACGCTTTCACAACTTCTTCAACCTCTCCCTTTGACTCATTCTCAACCGCGATGTCAAGATGTTCAAGTGTGAGATCGAGGAGATTAAGCGCTGCAATTCGGTTTGAGAGCGCGGTATCATGCGAGGAGTCGTCCGTCTGTGGTTGAGCGAATAAACTGATTCATTATCGTTGAGTTAGTAGAAAACCAGTTTGAGATGTAAGAACATCAAAGTAAACATACCGATCGTAGAACAGAGAGCAAACAGCTTTCTCTATAAGTTCCATGATCACCCGGATCTTCATCTCCGAGTCTCCAACCCTCCTGTTTCCCTTCTACTCCTGCCCTACCGGTATCACCCAGCAACTCGACTCGAAGATAGTCCTCCAGCTGTACATAAAAATCCTGCATAAAATCCACTGTATCATCGAAATGCTCCACCTCTATCGGATTGATGATCCACTCCTCCTCTTTATCACCAGTACTAGCAGTCGCTAGCTTCACAGAAGACGAAATAGTCTTTGGAGCACGAATAAATGGGAGCCAAGGCTCGCAAAACTCCAGAACCCGATCTAGTACCCATTCCGGAACTTCCGTGTTCTCATTCGCGTTTAGTGATGAAGTGCTTAGAGAGGCTTTGACCTCTCGTCGAACACATTTGTTCATGATCTTGCCCACATCCTTCCTCACAATCTTCTTCTGTATCACCATCACTTCAACCTCGGTCGTTACATGTGAATCGTGCGATGTTGACGAAGGAGGTTCAAGGCTTCGTAATGAAGCTGTCGGTGAAGCTGTAGCAGCTAGTGTCGCCGCTGGTGGTGCTGACGCTGGCGGCGGCGGAGCGGGTGTGGGCGTAGATGGTCGATTACCGAATAACGAAGCAAAAGGATTAGGAATCCTCGAATGGGAAGATGTTGTACTAGACGCCGAGTTGACACTACTACCCATGCCAGGAATAGGCCGTACACTAGGCCGTGGTGGAAGCGGTGGTTTTGGTGCTTGTGGTTTTGGTGGTAGAGGGAGGGTTGTTGAGGACGTTGCGATAGTGTACGAGGGGAACCCTGTGTGTAGGGATTTGGATATTGGAAGAGGAGGGAGTTTCCGGAGGGTGGTGGAGCGCGTAGCTGAGTCCTTCAGCGGTGAAAAGAGAGGCGAAGAAGGGTGTAGAGTCGAAGTAAATGTTATGGAGTTTCTGTTTCTACCTTGTTAGCCCAAATGAACATAAGACGATTAGTAGGTTATACATACCCATGTATCGTTCCTCGTAGGCCCGAAAGGGTTACTATTGGCGTAGACTTTGAGCTCGAAGGAGAGTTGGGATCACAAAACGCGATGTGGTCTTTGAAGAGCTCAGGTGTGAGTTTATCGGCCGACGAGAGTGGCTCGTTCGGTAGTAGCATTGTCGCCTACAGTAACCAGTCAGTAATAGCGTCTTAAATCCTTGTAAAACTAGGTGCTACATACCTTTCCTGTAGTGATTGCATTCCAGACCTCAGCCCAAACCTCCCCAGTCTCACTCTCAGCTACAATCTTCTCCAGCATCGCCCATCCAATACTCTGCCCATCGTTACCCGTATCCAAACCAATATTTTGAGCCTCAGCCTTCGCATTGGTTAGCTGTAGCTTGCTCGTAGCATCTCCACCACCCGCAGGCTGGTGGTGCTGCGGCGACGGCGGATGTATGAGTGTCCCTGGAGTGACAGTAGGAGGCAAAGTCGTCTGACTTGACCCAACAGCCGGAGACGGTGTACCTCGCACGCGTGGAGTGTAGGTTCTATACTTTTGCGTAAAGCCGCTACTATTGGCCGATGACGAGTCGGTTAACGAAGGTGGGTGCAGGCCGAGGGGATGTGACTCTGGGACGGTGGTTTGCTGGAGACGACTGCCCGATGTTCGTCCAATAGAGGTGACTGGAAAGTCGCGTTCTCTATCTCTGCTTGTCATGACGGATAATTAGACAGAAAATGGAGTAGAAAGAGGTAGAGAGGGAGCCACAAAGTCTGCGCAAGCGCTTAGGCGCATGCGGTGATGATGGTCTGATGTCAAAAATAAATTCATTAGTTAATTGGAGCTGATCTCTCTGATCATGGTGATGTCTTGAAGCCCTCTACTCCGTTGAATGCTAACCACTCAGTAGCTATTCTAGAGTCAAATTTACACCCATTTTCTGAGAATAGGGGCCCTCTCTTCAAACCAAACTTCTTGTTTTCGCTGTCTCAGAACCCTCCTCTTGCTCCGCAGAGTCTATGGCGTCTACCTAGAATTCTTCTCTCCCGTGCATCATCGTAATCGTCTGTCTCCTTCACGCATCTCATAGTAATGTCCACCGAGCAAACAGAATTTGAGGCCACCATTGTGGACGCTTGCACGAAACGCGAGGAAGCACATTGGCGGGATTCTGACGACCGCGCCAGTATCTGTATCGGCACAAAGTATCTCGTCAAGTTCGGCAACGATAAGAATCTATACCCCCATTTCGCAACAGAGTCATATCTCTCTCAATATACCGAGTCTCATCCAGATGTGCCACTCCTGCCGCGCACCCCAAAGTTCAATACTTTCGAGCCCAAGAGAATGGTTACGTCGTAATGGAATATATCAATCTCATGCCCTCCCCTCCGGCCCTCACCGAAAGGACAACACAGGCTCTTAGGTCGCTTTCGGATGTTCCAGCTCCTTCCGGCCATGTGATTAGCCCCTTAGGGGATGGTCTCATCCGCCATGGATTCTTTAAGGACAATGAGGCGCCTCTGCATTTCTCGAGCGTCGAGGCACTAGAGCAGTACATAGAGAAAGTGCGCCCGCGTTCATATTTATCGAGCATCCACATCGACTAACACGTAATCTTTGGCTTAGGGACGCACTATGCTCTTGAGTCTTGCCAAAAATACCGTTCAGCCTGTCAGTATCAGCGGTGACCGCCTTATATTCACGCAGTCAGACATGGACATCAGCAACTTCGGCGTCGACGAGCATGGGAACACGATTCTGTTAGATTTCGCGCAGATAGTGATGTTGCCTGAATCATTCGCCGCGTATTCTATGTCTTCGAAAGACAGCCTCGTTGGCATCGCCGAGTCCTTGGGTTGGTCAAGGAGTTCTAATAGATAGATGGCCGCGATCTCCCATTGTTCGTGGATGACGATGGGATACAGAATAAACCCATTCGATCTTCGTGATGGCCTTCAATCTCCGTGATGGCCTGAAGCCCTCCACTTTGTTGAATGTTAACCACTTAGTCCTTAAAGTCAAGTTCACACTCGATTGAATATCTAAGCATCGCAGTTCTCTTTTCAAACCAAATCTCGGTCTGAATCCACTGCCCCCACTTTCACAGCCACGTTTTGTCTATACATTTCCCCCACTCTCGACCATACTTAAAGTTGGTAAAATCTAACTTGGTTTTCGGTAGGTCCGTTATAACCACGGTATTCCTCGGTCGATAGATTCCAGCTCTGCGCTCTACCGGAACCCAGAATAGCAATGACCGTCCGTCTGATCCCAGAACCCATCCATCCTGAACAATGGATTCATCTCGGAAATCCTCTTTAGCAGGCGCCTGCGCTTGGGCAGTATAGAGATCCTGGATATCCCAAAGTTGGATCACATATGAGCCTCTGACTGGGGCTGTAGATACCATTCTCTCTCCACCCGGTGAAACAGAGATATGGTGTATAGGAGTGAACTCGTGGCTATACCACGGACCCGCAATCAGATGTCCGGTGTGAATATCCCAGACCCTAATGTCATAGCCAATAGAGCACAAAACGAAACGGTCGTTTGGTGTGATCGCAAGTGGGCCTGACACCCAGTCTGGGTCGACTTCAATGGGCCCTGCGATTACCTTCCATGTTTCTGTCTCCCATACACGTAGTAAGGTATTGTCGTCGGATTCGTCCCACGCTAGAGATGTAAAGAGGCGTCCGCTGGGCGAGAACTCGGCGCCTTTAGAGATCCACCTCTGGAAAGTAGATGCATCAAAGTCGGCGTGAGTAGTGAATTCGTCGTTGATAGAAGTCCGACGTCGACAATGACGAAGCCCTTCACCCAATACGATGGCTGTCAAGGTATCGGGTGAAAGGAGGAGGTCTTTATTCATGAAATGGCGAATTCCACTACGAGGCCAGTTGTCACGGAATACTACCGTTGCAGTGCACGGCTCATCCGAGTCCAGCTCTTTTTTATCTCCCCAAACACGTATCACGGCTGCCCAAGCATTTTCATCTCCTTCAGGTAAATGTATAGCACCCAGGATCAGTCGATTATCACTTGATCGAAAGAAAAACTGGCACAGCTTTCTCGCAGCCTGACCCACAGCAATTTGGCGGTGAATCATCCCAGTTTTCGTATCCCATATTCTGATCATGGGCTCGCTGATATTAAATTCAGCAGACCTTGTCTTGATGGAAGCTATGTAGCAACCATCGGTGGAGAAGACAGGCGCGCTATCGTTGCTTTGGATGTCGTTGCCAATGCCGTCTAAAACTTCCCCAGTTGCCGTGTTCCAAAGTCGAATTTCCCCCCGGCCCTTTCTCAAAAGTCGAGTTCTCCCCTCGCAGCACGCTGCTAATATCTGTCCATCCGGAGAGAATGCAGGAAATGCTCCAGCTGATGAGGAGTCGATACGGTTACTTGTAGTAAGGGTCTCTCGTATACGTTCCTGATAGTCCCACATACGGATAGTTCCATCATTGTACCCCACGAGCATATGCCTGCCATTCCCCGATGGATGAATACCGTGGGGCGAAGCAGGTTCTTTGAACTCATGAATCACATCACCTGTGGTGGGATTAATAATGACTATGAGCCCATCGACCTTGAAGCAGAGAATGAGGGCGTCGTTCTCAGGAGAGTACGCCCATAAGCTTGGAGTATTACTGCATGGGAAAGTAGTTGAGCGGGGAATAAAGTCACCAGTGTTTGTTCTCCGAATGCATAACATCTTCCTCTCACCCCCTGGACTATCTTCATGCACGGCCACAAGAAGAGTAGGGAAAACGGCCACTGGTGTTAACCAATGAGTAACGTCTCCCTGATTTACCTCCATTTCGAAAATACGGCTGGCCATCCCATTTGCTAGATCCCATATAGCCACACCTTTCGTAGTCCATACCGCAAAAAGGTCTCCACCATCAGACAAGGCAGAAATATAACTTGGGTTCAACCCCTCGAGCAGGTTTTTGACTAGAGCACCACTCTCCGTGTCCCACAACTGGACATAGCCCGAAGAAGGTGGCATTGGGGATTGACGTGAGTTGGAGAGGTCACGGCTCACGGACACTATAAATCGGCCATCTCGAGAAAAAGTAACGGATCTGATGTGAATTTGGGAGGCAGTGGGATCCGAATTAAGGCGCAAGTGCGTCTTGCCGGTCTTGACATCCCACACATATGCACTACCGGTCTCGCGTCTATCCACGCCAACAATGTACTTTCCATCGGGACTGAATGAGATACTAGTAGCCTTTATGTCTTCGTCCTCACAGAAAGGTCCGGAAATCAAATTTCCATTCTCATTGTCCCAAACGCATATCGTTCCTTCGTAAGACTCTGATGCAAATAGACTCTCGTCTGAAGTGCAGCATATACCGGTCACAATTCTGACAGTATGAGCTGGATGTATTGAGATGAACAAGCACGATGACCAGCGATCGGCCTTTCCAATAGTGAACTTGAGGATTTTTGGGAATTTATAGAGAAAGTGTTGGGTGATTAAAGATTGGTCAGGTGCAAAAGGGAGAGCTGAGAGGTAAATGTGTGGAGCACTCTGCGTGATGGGCGTGCTGAAAGCTGTAATAAACCGTCTAGCATCACGAAGAAAATCCATGATATTTTCGTCTTTTCCCTATAGAGGGCACGTCGGAAACGGGGCAGAGGTAAGCAGTTAGAAAACGCACAGAGATCCAGCTCAGCATAGCCTTCAGAATTGGCACTGTCCGGTTGATTTCTCCCAATAAACTCATCGCTTCAAGCCAAAATAAGAACTTTTCTTTCAGCAGGACTTGTATTCCTAGAGGTATGTCACTGCCAAATGTGGTGCGGGAAAGATGATCCGCAACGAAACAACATGAATACGAAAGGAGCGAGGAGATGCCTCTCTTGATTTTTGCCTCGATGTCAGGAATATCCATGTTCCTCAAGTATGACGTCTCTAGACCGCAAATATTGAAGCGTAAGTGTATTGACATGGTAGTCAAGCACAACATGGTCAGCTGGCCTTGCCGTTCGGATTGGTTAATTGCAAAATCATCTGGACATTCAGGAGAGAGTAGGAAGTCGGCAAAGGAAGGGTGGGAAAAGCGAAGTTCGCCACTCCGAGCGACGACAGAACGCAAGCCAATACGGATGTATTGCAGCATTGTCGTGCTAATTATAGGACTGATGGCAGTGAATTCCGCGTCATAAAATGGTCGTTGAGCGAATATCATTGCACCGGTAACAGACTTGAATGCCTCCCGCTGCTTTTCACGCATGTTCTTGAATGAGGTCTTCAGAAGCAATCCGTATAGCGAGAATAGCGTCCCTCCTTCTCCACCTAAGCCAAGTCCAGAACGAATATTGTTGAGCTGGGACCGTGGTTCCCCGCACTCGATATAGTTGGCGGCGGTTGTCGCCCAAACGAAGACCCCCTCGGCACGCTTCGCCAAGTAAATGGCTGTTTCATTCACCCAATCATCAGGTAATGACGTTAAGGATGACTCTGCAATACCTCCAAGACGGACCAGAAGGTATGCATGAATATCGCGAAAATCTTCATCGGTGGTCGTAGAAAAGTCAACGAGAGAGCTGATGGGGGAAAGGCGTCGCTTAAGGTCGTCTTCTTCTCGACTGGTCAATATGATCTTGATGTTTTGAGGAAGTTTCGAGTGCCATTGCTCGAGAGTTGCAAGGAGGTCTTTACGGTCCTTGGATCGAGATCCGTCGAGTCCACCACATTCATCAACTGCGTCAATCACAATGACAAACGCAGGTGAATGAGGCCCAAACATACTGTCCGACAAATGCGATAGGGGCTGCTCTATGAGGGCCATGAAGAACGAAATGATGCCAGGTATATTGATGCCCACAGGCTCATCGTCAATGCACCTGAGTAATGCCTTCCTTGTAGGCGGGAATAATCGAGCAAAATCCCAAGCGACTTGACGCCAAAGAGCTCTGGTTGTAGTGACAGTTGGCCTAGCGCGGTCAAACACGAAGCACGATAGGAGCTGGCCTCGTTCTTGTAAACGGGAGATGATAGTGGATGCCACGGCAGATTTGCCAACACCGGGAAATCCTTTAATCCATATTATGTTGTGATTTTCACTGTTTATGATCCTTGCATCGACTTCATCGAGAATCGTAACGCGGGTCCCTGGTAAGCATCGGTCGGGAAGAGCTCCGATGTCAAGATTCTTGACGAGTGCCTTCCGTATCTTCTTTCCTTCTGGTCAGATTATGAGCTTAGTAAACCATTACAAAAGCAAACCAAAGATACCGGGAGAATCAATGAAAGGACATAATGTGGTATCTGACTCTTGACTAAAGCTGACGAGTGTTGCATCTTTGATCACGAAATCTCTCAGATCGGATATGAGAATGGAAGGATGCTCTATTATGACAGTCTACGTTCAGTCACATTTACATGTTAAAATGTTCATTACGCACCAGGTCTGTTCATAATCCCCTGAACCTGACTAGCGGAGGATCGGGCGATTACTCCATCACCGCTCAGTGCACGAGAAAGAATCAGTTCGCTACCGTCTGCTCAGAGTAGGGAATCAACAAGATATCAAGGAACCAGCAAGACCGAGAACAACGTACTTGAAGTTGGGGAATGGGAATTATAGGAGCTGTCGGGTTCGAACTCCTTCAATCGTTTAGTGGGTCTATCTGGGAATGGGCCGTCACCAGAGCCTCTGCGATGTTTGCTCTTTAGATTGTCAGTGAGCTACTTGTCCTGTAGACGGAACGAAACGCGTACCATAATGGGCGATAGTGATGGGTGATGCTAAGGAACTACATGTCGATCGAGTACGTGACTAGCTAAAAATGACAGTCCCCCAAAGACTGCGACCCCAGATGCATTTTAGCGCTCATATTCCTCGGACATGATCACAAGGGACGTTTGATTGGACCTGTCATTGGCCTTGTTGACTCCTTATTTGAAGGTGAGCATGATTGTCCTGGACCTCGAGAAACTGAGCTTGATTGCCCCGAGTCTCCACATGTTGGGTACCACTGTCAAAACGACCAGAGCTCGCATTTTGTGCCAATACCTTGCGAACCAACACGGCACAATATATTAGCTTCAGTTTTGGACTCGGACTCGCCCGGACCCTGCCTCACTCATGAATCGACTCGCAGATAATCAACTTCTCGGAAAATCATAGAAGGGACCTCAAAGACAAACCACTATGCTCTTCCGTCTCCCAAAGTTTCATCAGGGAAAACGTCCCGACCTGATTGAGTAGGATAAGTGTCGATATGGTAGAAAAAGTTGACAATACACTTAATAAACGAATAATCTGGTGAATACATTTAGTTTGGTCAATTTGGGTGATCAGGGAAGGGTGCTGGTTATTGGTCTGCCTTGTCTGTAGTCAGCAGTGAGTCAGTACCGATTCAAAGCAATACTTTCGGAATAAATACAAGGTTCAGACGAGAAAAGGCCGGATAAATGAGGAATCTAGCCAGTAAATCACGAATTTCCACCCAGTATATATCGGGTATGGGCGTTGACGTCTTGCAGATCACTCGAAAAGTAGGGATAAAAACCAAATGGATTGATCACAAATCGAGTACAGGACATGAACGAATACAAATGATGGACCGAAAAGATGAACTAGCCGTCGTAGCCGGTAAATAATGCGAAGGGATCCTCCTGGGTGACCTCCACGTTGTTGCCCGTTTGACCTTCCCTGGGTTGAGGCGTTTGTCAAGAAAGAGCCAAACTATCGAAGCCAAAACTCACCGGACTTCCCTGTATAGTCTAGCCATCAGGGTATGGAAGGAATTAGGGTACCTTTTCTTCATCGTCTCGAGGTACTGAACGTGCGTCATGTAGAAGCTGGAGAAGACATCGCCCCTGAAGGGCTCGTCGACGAACTCTCCAGACTCCCACATACGAAGCGCGGCGTAGACCTACGACGGTGAATTAGAAAAAAAAGCCGTAGTCTGTGAATCAAAGCGCACCGCTGTGGAGGCTAAAGCAACCACTGAGATTGGGAACTCTCTCTCGGGCTTTTCGGGATTGGAGGACTTGTAGTGTGCCGTATACTGTGTGCCGAACGCCGTCAGAGTGCTGAACCAGGCCCGGCGTATCGTCTTGACGATTGGAGGACTGAGGTATGCCTCGGTTGTATTGACAACCCAGGCATCCTGCCGGAGAGCCAGTGAGAGATTGTCCGATGCAGAGAAGAGAACTTACCCTTCTATTCTGGTCCTGGCCCCAGTGACCTGGATAAACAAAAGAATTCCCTAGGAGGAGGAGCTTGACGCGCTCGCTGCACAAGTTGCCATCACCGATTTTGTAGTGAGCAATGTGGATGAGTGCGGCTGCACGCATGAGAGTGCGTGCATGCGAGAGGTGATCAAGAGCCTAGAGAATTATCAGCATAGGGAAGCAGGGAGGGAATACTAAGCACTTGCCCATTCGCCAACTAATCGGCGAAAGTCGTCGTCTGCATGAACACGGCTATTGAGGACCTCATAGTGCGAGTTGTTGGTATGCCGTTCAAAGAGATCCTGGGCGGTGGACTGGACGGCACGATCGCGAAATGCCTCGCGATTCTGAACCTCTGGAAAAGCGTGGTCAACGACAAGTATGTGCTCACAGCTATCAATGATAGCATGGACTAGGCTGCGGATAAGAGGCGTCTGAGCTCTGACACCACCATTGCGAATTCGCACAAAAGGGGGCCAGAGCTTCTGAGCTTCGGTACCTTGGGCCGGAGTGGGAACCGGAGCGGGAGTAGGGGCAGGAGCAGTAGAGCCGGCTGGAGGAGGAGGAGGGGGAGGAGGTGCTGAAGGGATTTGGGGTTGCATTTGAGGTGGAGGTGGAGGTGGAGGCGTTGTCGAGGAAGATGACGATGCATGGGGCACCTGGCCCTGTATTTGAGATATCTGAATAAAACGGGATGGGAGGGAATATAAACTTGCCTCGTTTTCCTTATCCGAATCTCCCCCAGGTGCGTCCTCATCGTCACCTGGGAACCGAGCTCGTTCCTTCGCGAACTGGATTGAGGCTCACCCGTTACGATCCTCTTCCTCATCTTCGTCTTCCTCCTCATCTTCTTCCTCATCTCCTTCCCCATTGTCTTCCTCATCATCGTCGTCATCGTCTTCATCGTCGTTGTCGTCGTTGTCGTCCTCAAACGCGTCCTCGTCTCCCTCTTCGTTGTCCTCGTCTCCTTCTTCGGAACAGGCAGATGGAGTGACTGCGCGACGAGCCTTTCCTTTGGAAGGATTCTTCTACACAGAGAAGTTAGCGATATATATCCCCCCGTTGCGTGTAGCGTACTTACTCTTGAGGGTTTTGCGGCGGTAGCAGCTGCGAGGGAGAGGGTAAGGGATGGAAGGGGGAAACAAGGTGAGTTTGATGCCTTGATGCCGGCGTCGAGCGTTTTGATGGACAACCTACTTTTGGTACCTTTACGACCCTGGCCTTGGGTATCTTTAGCACCACGACGACCGGCCATCCTATCGTCCTGGTTAACCGTTTCTGAGCCAGAGGTGAGTATATCCATTGGTTTAGATAGCATACATTCGACTTACTCTGTCTTTTGGCATTCTGCCCAGCTGAATCGGTCGACGACGCAGTGCGCTTTGGCGCATGTTTAGTTGGTATGTCACACTGCCAGGCTGGAACACTCAAGGTAAGTGTTCCGATCGAATATATGCGCAATGAATCACTTACGTGGAGTTGTTAAGGCCTTCACCTTCGCTTTTCGAGGGCCTGTGACAAGGGTGAGTCGCTCAAGCTCGAAGATTCAACGATCACTTACCTTTACCGGCCTCAACCAACGCCTCTTCTTCCAGGACTTTGTTCGCGTCGCGACTGGCCTTACGCGTCTTGCGACGCTGAGATTTAATAGCAACGATGTCGTCGGCAGCGGCTCCTTGGGACATTTCGAGGGGAAGAGATTGTTGTGAGGATTGTAATCGGTGGAGGAGGGATCACAGGGGAGGTGACGTGAAGGGGATGGTAGAGAGTGAAGAGGGAGAAGGATAGGCGGGGGGAGTGGGCTTTATATAGCGTATGCGCAAGGTCACGTGTGCGTCATGAAAATGTGAGTCGTTTATTACGCTGGCGTGGCCTCCTCCCAAGTTCTTCATCCCTTCAGCTTGCTCGTTATCCCTCCGCTCTTTGCTCATTATCATTCCGCTCATTATTCCTCACTTTCCTTAGAATGTCAGATATTCCAGCTAAATGCAAGGGCTGTCGCGTTATCTTCGAGTCCACCAGTCGGCTCATCCGTCATCTCAACCAAAGCCGCAATGAACTATGCCAGCTTAATCGTCAAGAATCACTCAGGGACCATGCTTTACCTCTCCCGGCTAGTCTCTCTAGTAGCTCTGTGGTCACACTCTCTGGTATCTCTGTATCAACTCAAGACGAATACGGCCTCGATTTCTCTAGTCAAAACCTCGATTTCTCCAGTCAAAACCTAGAACCTTACCCTCAATACCATCAAGCCTCAGAGAACGACGCTGAGGTTGAAGATGCGTTAGAGAAGGAAGTAGAGAAGGAAGTAGAGGAGGTTTTAGAGGAAGGAGAATGGGAGATGGTGGACGAGGCTCATGCGGCTTTTGGCGAGGCGATGGCGCCTTTTTTTGAGCACGAAGCTGAACCTCCTCACAGCTGCGCAAATCACACCAACGAACCTGCTACCAGCGACAACGACGACGAGGGGAACCTGCACGACTTTGAGCATTCGAGGGTGCGCCGAAACGTTGAACGTCCTCTTGTTGATGATGGACATGGGCTGAAACCCGCTCGTGTTCGTCGTTATACGGAAGACCACCCGGGTTCGCGTGCCGGGTCTGTGGTATCGGAGGTAGTAGATCCCGATGCAGGATATGCCCATCATGTTGGCTCGAGGTCAAACCCTTGGGCTCCGTTCGCATCGAAGTTGGATTGGGACTTTGCTTGCTGGGTAAAGCTTCAAGGGCCTGGCTCTAATTCGACAAACGATCTGCTGGATATTGATCAAGTAAGTACCACTCTCATGTGAGCTTTTGTGATTCTAATCGCATCAACCTAGCTTCGAGAGACGTTGGGTCTCTCATTCAAGAATATGGGAGAGCTCAACGAGATCATAGACAAAAAACTCCCGCAGCAACCTCAATTTCATCGTCGTGAGGTTGTTGTTGATGGGGAGTCTATCATATTTCATTCTCGCGATGTTGTCGAGTGCATCAAAGCACTCTGGCGAAATCCTGAATACGCTGATGATTTGATCGTTGAGCCTGAGCGTCAGTTCGCCGATGAAGAAGAGCAAGAGAGATTATATCATGATATGCATACAGGCGACTGGTGGTGGAGGATGCAAGTATGTTCTCCATTTTCTTGATCCTTCAATGGCTTATTCAACCACCTATTAGACTAAGGTTGAAAAGGAAACAGGGGAAAAACAGGCCACGATACTACCCCTCATCATTTCTTCCGACAAGACTCAACTCACCCAATTTCGCCAAAAAACAGCTTATCCGGTCTATATCACACTCAGCAATATTCCCAAGCATATTCGTCGTAAACCGTCTCGACAGGCTCAAATTCTACTCGCCTATCTACCAACCACTAAATTAGAACATATCTCTAACCAAACAGCTCGACGTCGTGCAATGGGCAACCTTTTCCATGGCTGCATGCGATTCATTCTCCGTCCGCTTGAAACCCTCGGCCGCACTGGTATCACGCTCGTTAGCGGTGATGGACTCTCTCGTCGATGCTTTCCTATCCTTGCCGCCTACGTCGGTGACTATCCGGAGCAACTTCTGGTTGCGCTTATCAAGTTTCTTGACTGCCCTGTTTGCGCGGCGAAGAGGAAAGGACTTGGAGACCAAGGCAGTGCACTAAAGCCCCGAAAATTAGCGCCGATTCTCACAGCACTGGCAACGATCGACAAGGGTCCAAAAACGTTCAAGAAGGCATGCTTACGAGCCGGGATCAAACCCGTTCAGGACCCCTTCTGGCGCCACCTTCCATTCAGTCATATTTATGGATCAATCACACCCGATATCCTTCATCAGCTGTATCAAGGTGTGATCAAGCACCTCTTAAGCTGGTTGACTGAGGCTCTCGGGACTGCCGAGCTTGATCGACGTGCTGCCTGCTTCCCCCCGAACCACCACATCCGTATCTTCTTGAAGGGCATCTCGGGTCTATCAAGGGTCAGTGGTACCGAACATGACCAAATCTGCCGATTTCTCCTAGGTCTCGTCGTAGATGTGAAGTTGCCAGCTCACATTAACGACCCTTCACGTCTCACTGAGGCCGTCCGAGGAGTGCTCGACTTCCTCTACTTGGCCAAGTATCCAGTCCATTCGTCCAAGACACTAGAGGCCATGCGTCAAGCTCTGCGTAGCTTTCAGGACAATCGGGCCATTTTTGTTGATCTTGGTATCCGTGACAATTTTGACATACCGAAGGTTCATTTCCTTGAGCATTACTTCATGTTCATCTGCCGATTTGGTTCTCTCGACAACTTCAATACGGAATACACGGAGCGACTCCACATCGACATGGCCAAAGATGCTTTTGCAGCCACAAACATGAAGGACGAGTTTGCGCAAATGACCATATGGCTGGATCGTCGTGAGCGTATTCTTGCTCACGAGAAATACCTCAAGCGCTATCAAGAACGACTCAATGAGAGTTTTGTACCCCGTCCCCGTCACATTCCAGCTCTCATCCCCCACCGTCGGCTCCATATGGCCAAAAACCCAACCCATAAAGCCGTTCGTCTTGATGCATTCGAGAAGGATTACGGCGTCAAGAACCTGGTTACAGCACTTCAAACCTTTGTTATCCGACACCTGCATCCCAGGATGAACTCCACACAAGTCGCTTCGTACCTTTGCACAGTCTACCTGCCGTTCGTTCACCTGCCTGTCTACCACCGTATTAAATTTACAAGCCATGATCCCTATGCGCTTGATCCAAATCGCTCAGCGGTTGTTGACTCCATTCACATTGATCCTGCATCACAGGACAAGTATGGGAAGACTATTCCCGCTCGCTTTGACACTGTTATCGTCAATTGTGATCATGGCGAGATTGCGGGAATGCGAGGTACGTTCTGATAGCTCATGTGAGATCTCTCAGCTCATGGTTCATACATAGGATATTGTGTGGCGCAGGTCCAATGTATCTTCACGCTGCCCGAAAAGGCTCATAGGTCCTGGTTCAAAAACGGGTGTAAATACAAGCAATTTGCCTACGTTGAATGGTTCACACCATTTTCTCGTGCACGCATAAATCCAGCAAGCTCGCTTTATTCTATTTCTCGGCAACTCGAAGCAGATGGTAGTAGGAAAGCAAGTGTGATCCCCGTTGCTTTTATCACCCAGAGCGTTCATCTGTGGCCCAAGTTTGGACCGTCTGTGCCTCCTCACTGGCGATCTCACTCAGTGTTAGATGACTGTAATACATTCTATGTCAACCCGTTCTCTGATAGATACCAGTACTCGACTGTATATTAGTGTTTCTGATGATCTATTGTACTTATTTGTATCCTGGCGTCATAAATGACTGATTGGGTGTGCGATGCATTCAACATATGCAAACAATGTCTCTACCTCTTACCCCCACCATGACTTACCCTAGTAGCGTGACGGAGAGCGACAGCGGTGCTCCCAGCGACCATGAGAGTGACGGTGGCAGCGAGTCTGCATGCCTCCCTCCCAGCCATCCGAGCTACTTTCCACCGGTTCGGAAGGGGCCAGATCGTGTTCCTCAGGTGAGTCCTCCCCTTCAGTGATCTGCACATGCTCTTACATGTGTTGTCCTAGGCAAAAAACCCCCATACGAACAAGTTCTTCACGAGATCTGAGCTCAATATTATCAATTCCGCAACACACCAAGCATTGGTTAGCTCTGGAAATGAGCTGTATGCGCAGGTTCTCTATGAGGCTCAGTCGACACGAGCAGAGCTGAGGGCCTTTTCGTAAGCACATTTTACTTCCCATTGTCAATAAGGCTCTAATGGCTGGCCAGGTCCGCATATCGTCTGCTCTGCGGGATCCTTGACAAGAAGATTGCTCCTGCGAGCAACGCGGCCGAGGTTTCTGTACCTCAAAACCTCGCCACCATGACACCATCATATAATCCCCTCATTCTCGACACTGCAACAATTGCGTTTGCGAGTCCACCTCACACCAAACCGTTACACATCAAGCAGGAACCTAATCTCTCACCGGTTAAACTCAAGGTCAAATCCTCTATGCCGACAGCCCCCTACCATCCTCCCTCCAATCCGACCTCTACTCTCGTTCACTCAAAACCCTCGTTCAAATTTCTTCCCATCAAAGTCGAGATCAACGAGCCGAGTCAGTCCCTCGTGCCCTCAAGTCAGAGCCCTTCACCGCTGAGGGTTCCAGTCAAACGTCGAAGCCAAAGCCCACCACCTTCGATGCGTCCCGCCAAGCGTCAGAGGCTTGCTGTGCCAACTTCGGCGGCTACACCTTCGCTTGTACAAGGCGGTCAATCACAGCATTCACGATCCGATCGAGTCGTGAAGATTGAGAAGCGCTCGACCATCCATCGTTCTCATCACCGCTCAGTTCACCCCACCATTCGCTGACACCGTTTTCTCCCTTTGTCGTTATCCTCACTCTCGATTTGTATTATCAGACTGGTAGCATTATACGTCTTGTAGCCTTACGCATCGCAACAATCTATTCATTTTTTGTCCCTCTGTACTCCGAAATGAATGTGAATATTGTGCAAATAAGCCGGGCGTGACGATACTGAGCAGACTCTTTCTTAATCAGAGCCGCACGCCTTCATCAATGTATATTGACCACATATTCCAGCAGATCGCGCCCCGATTTGCCGAATACCTGACAATCAGGACTGGGGGTCGCTTTTTGAGCAGACTCCGCTGACCTGCCACTTATTGGCCTCGATCAGGGCGGGAAGTTTTTCCTGATGTTCAATAGTACCTGAGCAGCACACAATCCAACTTAGAATCTCCAATCTCCTTCAGCTCAAGTCCTACACTAATAGTAAATCGGATTTTTTCCAGAAGCAAAAGCCAGTAAGGCTCCACTCTCAAACCATATGGCAATACTATAAAGAAATTACAGAGAACCCCTGGTACGAGCCACGTCCTATGATACATGTCTTATATCTTGACATTGTTGTTCCTGTTGCCGCAAATGGATCACAGCCACTTTTCATGAAGTGCGTCAAATCCAGCTTCGTTGCTGCCCCGTTAATTACATTTTGATAAATCATATGGTATCCTGGCGGGGGTCAACAAGTCCTCTATATTGACCCTGTATAGAGCACGTCAGAATTCAACGGAAACAAGGCGATCGGGCACGTACAACTTTCAAGTTTATGGTAGTGGCCAAACATGACACAACCCGGTTTATCTCTTCAGCAAGCTCATTGCGTCAAACAGAAGAGGAGCTTCTCCATGAATACTGTCCTGGTCAAAGTGATAGATCTCGCCCCTGCTACGCTATGCGATAGCTAATTGGCCGTAGAACGACACGAGTATGAGAGAAGCGAGGGGATGCCAGCCTTGACATTTGCCTCAATGTCGTATGGTCGTATGGATCAACTGGTCAAGCGAAGAACAGTAAGCTGACCTTGTTTCTCCGGTTGACCAATTGCGAAATCATCTGGACAATCTGGCGAGAGGAGGAAATCGACAAAACGACTGATGAGAGAAGCGAAGGATAGGACCCTGAGCAATGACGGAGCGCAGACCAATGCGGATATACTGCAGCATTGTCGTGCTCACCACTGGACTGCTGGAAGTGTATTCCGCATCGTCAAGCGGTCGCTCAGCAAAGATCATTGCTCTAACGACGGACTTAAAAGCCTCCCTCTGATTCTCCCTCATATCTTTGAATGAGGTTCTCAGAAGTCTCGCATATAGCGAGAATAGCGATCCTCCTTCACCGCCTAACCCAAATCCAGAACCAGAACGAATATCATCAAGCTGGGACTGGGGCTCGCCGCACTCGATGAAATTGGCGACCGTTGTTGCCCAAACAAAAACACCTCCTGCTCGCTGCGAGAGATATTTCGCAGTTTGATCGACCCAGTCAGTCGGCAACAGCTCTGAGTAGGGTTCCGCTATCTCCTCGAGGCGAACAATGAGAAGTGCATGGATATCACGGACAGCTTCATCCGTGGCAATGGAAAAGTCAATAATAGAGCTGATAGGGAGAAGGCGTCGTTTGAAGTCATCATCTTCCCTGCTAGTTACCACGAGCTTGATATTGTTAGGAATTTTAGACTGCCATAGCTCAAGAGTCATCAGTAGCTCTTTCCGGTCCTTTGAGCGGGAACCGTCAAGTCCACCGCATTCATCTACACCATCGATAACCACGACAAGCCTTGGCCGATTTGGCCCAAACATATCGTCTGGCAAATGGGACAAGGGCTCTTCTATGAGGGCCGAGAAGAGCGGAGCGATACCGGCGATGTTAATGCCCACAGGCTCATCGTCGATGCGCCTGAGTAGTGATTGTCGTGTGAGTGGAAATAGTCGAGCAAAATCCCAGGCAACGCGACCCCAGAGGGCCCTCGTCGTAGTGACAGTCGGTCTACCACGGTCGAATACAAAATAAGACAAGAGTTGACCTCGCTCGTGTAATCGGGAAATGATGGTCGAGGCCAAAGCGGATTTCCCAACTCCAGGGAATCCTCTGATCCAAATGATGTTGTGGTCTCCGCTTTCGTGGATCCTTGCGTCAACTTCGTTGAGAATCGTGACACGAGTCCCTGGTAAGCATTTATCGGGAAGTGGGCCAAAATCGAGGTTTTTGACTAGTGCCTTTCTGATCTTTTTGCCTTCTAATATTATATCATAATGAGATCATAATGAAATCTATGAGAGAGACAAACGTACCGGGAGAATCCACAAAGGGCAGCGTTTTACCATCTGAGTCCGATCCAATGCTTATGAATGTCGAGTCCTTGATGATGAAATGGCTTGGATTAGAGATAGCGATTGGCCTATCTACTGTTGTTACATGCATATTCATATGCGTTAGATGCATATTGGAATAAAAATCACGCACGAGATCGGTTCAGGGCACCCGGGCTTTGGATTTCGTGACTGGCGGAAGATGTGGGAGTCATTTCGTTCCTTTGTGACGCTGACGCGCGAGATAGCACAAGTTCGCCGCCATCTAGGCATATCGTCAATGTGTTCGCTTTGCCAATGGAGAATGACGCACTGGAACTCGGGGAAATGGGATCCTCAAAACCGTCAGTCTCGAACTGCTTCAGTCGTCTTTGGGGCTTCTCTAGGAATTCACTCTCGCTCAAAGCTCTACGACGCTTGCTCTGTGTATTGCAAGGCTCCGAGATTGTTCCTCTAGAATAAGCGAAAAATGCCACGCACCATAGTGTGATGTCGTAAGAGGGGTCCGATTCAAGCTCAAGCACTCCAGGTAGCCGCAGTGCACATCATGTGTGATACAACATAATCAAGACCTGTAGTCCCCCAGAAGGCTGAGACCCCGAATACAGCGATTGGCGCTTGCCCAGCTCTTGCATATCGCAGAAACTGGTAAAACCAGATTTGTCGAGGGAGGATGCTGAATAGGATCCTACATCGGTGGAAGGAAACCAAACTTTGCTGATAACCGTTTGGCATTGGTGCGATTAACACCCTCCAGAGTATCGAGCAGTCAAGGCCCATCTCTCCGACACGCACCCACGAAAAGGTGCTTAATATAGATTGAGCGGGAGAATAAACCGTTGGAGGTTAAGGCCTGAGGATTGAGCTGAAGCTGAATTCACAAGTATGACTCATGGAGTAGAAAATCAGGATCTTAAAGACTTATCGGAACGTAATCAAGATCTAGCAAAAGCTATTGGTTGTGCGATTAGCAGGCACGAGTAGACCCACTGACTCGGTTGCTCGCTTTACCTGCATCCGACTCGTCGTTTTTGACCGAAAAAAATGAACTGAGCAGGGCAAAAATAACTTCTGAGATGTAAAGAGCCTCCACAGTCCAAGAAAAAGTTGCATGATTAAATCAACAGAGGTGTGGCCCCTTTGAGAATGTTGAAGTGTCAAGTCGAAAGCCAGATGTCGTCCGGGAATCTCGGCCATTAGAGTTCTTCCTCACGTGACATTGTGATCGGAGATGGAGCGGCTTTCGACTCAAATCAGAGGGTAAATTTCTCTTCCGTTTCGCGCCAGAGTTTAGTTCGTCTGCTCCGGGTCCTACTGTCATTTACTATCAAAGCTAGAAGCAATTTCATCTGAAGATGGAGGCTGGATCATGAGTACTCAGTTTGCCAGATTATAACTAAGCGCCAGGAAGACAGCAAGCATGGAACTTAGTACTTAAGCGCCTGGACCGAGCTTCTTTGCGACCTCCAATCACGTCATGTCCTCCGCTTTTCTCTCTCGGTGCTCTCTCCCACGTAGTAGGACCACGTCCTCCTCAGACTAAGCGCTTCTCTCAGTTTCGTTATATTCTGCTCTGAGTCTCGATCCGAACCTATTTGTGACTCCTGTCTATCCGAAGGGTCATACGTTCATGCCTTCCCACCAAAGGGTCATGGACCCTCTCGCGGACTGCCTCAGTTTAACAACCGCGTCTAGTGCAGCCGTGCTCGCTACCTTGACCTGGTTCGTCTACAAGACCAAATCAGCACCTCGATACCCTCCAGGCCCGACAAAGTGGCTTCCATGGGTGGGAAGTTTGTTCTATATACCTACGTGCAAGGCTTGGGAGGGATTTGAAAGAATAGGGAAAGAATACGGTGAGATGCCACCTTCTTCTACTATTGCACTTAGGCTCATTTTGGTTCTCTCAACAGACTCGGACATTTTACACTTCCAAGGCGCGGGGATGAATCTCATAATCCTCAACTCCGAACAGGCTGCCGACGATCTCCTTAACAAGCGGTCTGCCATCTACTCGAGCCGGTACGTTTATTCCGCTCTTTATGTTGACTTCTCTAGCGAGACGCGTCTATAGGCCCTTCATGTCGATTCTGGATATGACAGGATGGGATTGGATGATGGCTCACATACCATATAATTCAGCCTGGCGCGAACAACGAAAACTGTTCCAAAAATACCTTCATCCAACAAAACCTGAGGTTTACCAGCAAAGGTTCTTGTCGGTTATCCGCGACAGGCTCATTCCCAACCTTCGAGCCCTTGAGAGCACCGCTAGCCTAGATTGGGTCAGTGTTTTCGAACAGTGAGTCCCCACGTTCCTTAACTCACGCCTCGCCTCGTACCCCATCCTATGATTCTCTTCGGCTTACTCTTGGGTACCCAGTGCGATCGGCTCGGCGGCGATGTCACTCGTCTATGGAATTCCGCCTTCTTCAAAAGGCTCTCGCTTCTTCGCTCCTAATACGCCAGGTGCCGTGAAACAAGACCAGGAAAATCCACGCAGCCTGGAGTCGTTGATTCGACTAGCCAAAGCCGCTGTAGAATCTCTCAACACTGCCATTGCGGAAGCCGCGATCGTATTCGATATTTTCCCCATGCTCCGATACTTTCCGTCGTGGTTTCCTGGGCTGGAGCTCAAAGAAAAGATTTCCAAATGGCAAAAAATTGCAGTTGACTTTAATCTACACACGTTCGACGTCGGTCGGTCGTTGATTGTGAGTGGACATATCTCTGACTTCAATGATCAGAACTGATGAATAATCAAAGGAAGAAGGAAAGGCTGAAGAATCATTTATTTCAAAATCCTTAGAAGCAGATAGAGGGGCATCTCAGAGTAACCTAGACGTAATAAGAAACACTGCTGGGTCAATGTTTGCAGGTACACATACCCATGCTTTCAAGATATTTTCATAGCTAACCCTTTTTCCTCCCTCTCAAGCTGGCTTCGATACACCGCTCGCAACAATCCGTACATTCATATTCGCAATGCTTTTGCACCCCAACGTTCAAAAACGTGCTCAACAAGAACTCGATCAACTCCTTGCCACCGAAAACCGACGTCTTCCGGAATGGAACGACAGAGAGCGCCTACCATATCTCACTGCAGTCATTCGGGAAGTCTTGAGGTACATTTCTCCGCTTCCCCGCCTCCTCAAAACCGTTGATCAGGCTTGACGCTACTTGGGTAGATGGCGACCGATTGCACCTATCACATCACCACACACCGTAACTCAAGACGACGAATACAAAGGTTATTTTATCCCGAAAGATTCAACTCTTCTCACAAATCTCTGGCTTATACTGCGGCACGAACAAACATACGGTCCTTGTACAGATGAATTCCGACCCGAGAGGTTTCTCGATGCTGAAGGAAAATTGAACTCTGGTATCAAGGATCCCGCGGATGTGATTTTCGGTTTTGGTCGAAGGTGAGTTGAATAGCGATCTCCGTCGGATTTGAGAGGTATTCACTCAAGGTGATTTTGGGTGTAGAACTTGTCCAGGATCACATGTAGCGCTGTACACCGTGTTTATGATGGCCGCGCATATTCTGGCTACGTTTGATATTGTGGGTGTCATGGACGTACATGGTGCTGTGAGGACTCCGTCGTTGGATTGGCCTGGGCCGCCTGACTTTGTTATTTGGTGTGTTTTCATACGATGTTTTGTGCGATGAATACTGATAGATGATATTTGGTTTGATATGCAGTGCACCACTGCCTTTTGAGTGCAAGTTCGTTCCTCGACATGGGTCGGAGACATAGTCTACGATGAAGAGTGTTTCAAAACAGACATCCATGTACCGATATAGGTTGGATATAGGTGTTTCATCTTGACCTAGCTAAATGCGCCAGGAAAGTCTGAGGGAGGACTATTATCTTGATACTATCTAGATTCCTGCATTGATGACGAACTTCGGCCTATAGCGTTATGAGTACAAGTATACAGATATTTGTAGCAATTTAGTCGGCTATTGTGGTTGCTATCCTAATGCATAATATTCATACAATATACACAACAGCATCTCATCGACTTTCTTGGACTACACTCCTCAGGTCAATTTGTTCATACACCAACATGGATGAAAGGTGCCCAGCGTTGTGCTGACACTCCTGATTTTCGCATTTCCCTCACAGCCCGGTCCAAGCCCTCAGCCGCCAAGCTGACGTCCAGACCCCCTTCGATCTTCATTGTTTCATATACCTCTTTCACAACTCTTGGGGCATCCTCATCAGCGATACGCCACAGCGTCCCGATCACGCCCTTGAATCCAGCAGCTAAAAAGCCACCAGCTAGATGCACAGACTCGTTTGCAAGCTTGCTCTCCCCGGTAGCTGTCTGACACGCAGATAGGAAAGCAAACTCAGCTGACTTCAAATCTTCCATCAGAATCCTTCTCAACTCCAGGTTACCATCCGCGAGAAGAAGATGACTGTGAAGCGGCTCTTTTTGATCCTGTGTTCCGTGGCAGGCTAGATGAACGAACCGCGATGATTTGAGGACAGAGAAGACTGCCTCAACATTCACTTCATCGTTCTCCATTTTATGGAGAGCAATCCCAGCATTGTCTTCCATCAAATCGCTCAAGATCTGGATTTCTCGAGTGACGGATGGGAGTGCCAAGTGCGGACGACCTGGGTATTTTCCTATTCCAACAACAGAAAACTGCGACCTTGAGGGTTCTGATCGCTCAGGAGAGGCGCTTCCGAGACTTGTACGAGCCTTCAGAAGGATCTCGAGCCCGTACGTATATGACGAGATATAGGGACAATCAACGGGAGCTGCGGCGTGCAGAGGGAACTCGGTAAAGGGTCCAGTCGGACACCACCACACTCTACCTGATCTGATGTTGTTCTATGAATAGTCAGAACTTACTAGTTGTCACCCTACTCGTGAATAATGAAGCCTACCTCTTTCAATTCATCAAATATGGGCTTCACTATTCTCATCCATATCTCGCTTAACCACACCTCAAATTCCCCTCCCCTGATGCCCGTTCCTTTCTTAGACACCCGTCCAGTTCGTTCAGATTGTTTTTTGGTGTCATTCTCGGAGGAACGATGTCGAATGCCAAGACTATTAAGGAGCTGAGAAAATTTGGTTCTCAGATTGGTTATAACCTGAGGTGACGCTTTTGGCAATAGGACGGTGATGGGTTCCGTTATGACAGGGTCGAGGACGATGAAAGCATGGGTCCTCTCGGTAATATGATCACAAGACAATAGAATCACTGGGCCGTCGCGAGCCGCCTGGGCGAGTTGGGGAAAGCGAAGAGGACGAAGGAAGTTCTCCATACCCTGTTTTCCCCGGATCTGATTCAGGTGCGCTTCATAAGCTAATCGAAGCTTTTGTTTGTTCGTTCCAACAAAGGCGCCCAAACCACTTGTGGGAGCAGGCTCTCCAGAAAGCTGGCGTAATTCTTCTGAGAGCCATTTCAGGTTTTCGAACAGATCCGGATGTTGGCTTGCTAAATCGCCCACATCGAGCCTAAGCTGGTAGATCTGTCGCGTATTGACAGACAATCCTAGCTCAAGCCACTCAACTGCTAAGCTTGCCGTCGCAAACTTGACCGCTGCAGCAGCTGCATGTCCCCCAAAATTCTGGGTATCCTGTAGTCTCTTGTAAACGTCCTCTGCTGTATTTCCCACTCCGGCGACTTCCTGAATGAGCGAAGCCATTAATCCAAATGCTTGGAGACATTCAGGATCTTCCTGCTCGAGCGCTAGGGTTCCCCAGATATGTGCAGAAACAAACTGCCCACTTGAATTTTGCGAGGGGTGATACGCATGTCTCTTCCATTCCTCTCGAGTTCTTGGCAATATTTCGTTGAAATGTTCATCAATATCTCGAGTAGACCAAGGATTTCTTCGATCCACCTCGGATATTTTCCTTAAACATTGGAACGCAAGCTCCTGGTCTCCCTCGGCGGAGCGTAATCTGTATGCTTCTACAAGCATCGATAAAGTGCTGCGGTGGTCAAAAGAATCGTGAATTAGTAGCCCCTCCAACAGTTGGATGGCTCGGGTTAGATCTGTTTTATCGCCATATGAACAGTATGATGCGATTAGCATGGCTGCCGGAAAGCATGGCACTCCTCTGCCAGAGAGATCAGGCTCGGTAGACTGGAAGTACGAGAAAGCCTGTTCCTTGTCCTCAAATGACCCCCCTGAACCAGGCTGCCGGAAGAATCTGAGGCAGTGTGTCAACCCCAGCGCCGATACGCTTAAGGGGTCAGATTTCAGAGCCTCGGCTAAATGGAGGTTATTCATAGCGATCTCTGAGTCGCTGGAATCACCAGAAAGCGTATAGCGTTCCAACAACATGCATGCAAGATTAACATGCGCTTGCCGACGCTGTTCCACCAGTTCCCTAGGGCCAAAGATAGGAGGTTGGGATGCAAAAGCCTTTTCGTACTCTGTGATCGACATTTCTGCGTGCGAAGGGTTCTTCGTTTTTGAGTAGATCAAGAAGAAGATTGATCCGAGTTCCAACCTCCGGCGATAAGGCGGAGGTCTAATGCAGTCAAAGACGACTCCGAGTGTCTCTAGGGCACTGAGGTTCGGGAAAGGGGGGAATCTAGTACCGCGATATGCATCCACGTATCCAAGTATGATGATCCCTGTCCTTGGTATTATTGACCAAAGGGGCACGTCGGCAATGTCAGCGAACAGCTGAAAAGCTGTCACCGCATATTCAGCTGCTTCCTCCAAGTCAACTGCATTTTTAGTGACTGTCCGATAACGCGAGAAATGAAATTGTGCGAGAGCTTGGCAGCAGATCGCATAATGGCGTATTTCAGTTTCGTCATTGGCATTGAGGAGTGCTGATTTCGCTAGTTGCACCGCGATTGATTCGCTATCCAAGATAATTGGAGGAGGGGTAAAAGGTGGCTGTGCGGATTTGAGTTGAGCGGGGGAGGGGAATAGATCGTGGCCCGTGTCTATGATTGCTGCCAAGGGGTTCGTTGCATTCGATAGGGCTGGTACTTGGGCGATCTGCTCTGTTGAGACTAAAGCTGGTTTTGTACAAGGAAGGGCAGAGGACTCGGTTTGCGGTACTAAAACCAGTGGTTGTGCTTGACGAATGTGTAAGCGAGTTAGGCGGGACTCGAGCTTTTGGAATGTAACCATAAGATCTGCTCGAATGATATACCATTTATATATTTGCCAGCGATAGTGGTCCTCGTGGCTTTCATCATTAATATTCCGGTTGTGGCGAGAAATAATGGCCTCAAGCTCCTTTGCTTCTTGCAGGTCAGTGCTCTCCTTTCTTCGAGCAGTGACAAAACGAGACGCGAGGAACACCGCAAATGTTAGAGCTAGATGACCGTATCCTGAGTCTTGCCCTCTAAACGAGTGAAAATATCGATACCACCCTTGAACTGAATGTCTGTACGTCGAGATAAGTGAATCGAGTTGTGCTAGGTCGTCATTCTGTAAGGACACCAATCCCAGTAAGCCTACAGCTTTTGACTTAGAAAACTATTCATACGGGGTTCTTGAACAATTCGACTTTGACACCAGCCATATCTCTCGCCAGTTCCTCCAATTCAGCTTTGTCCTCCATAAGAGAGAGCGCAAGATAGAGTAGCTCACTTGAGCTATTAGATAGAGTCGTGCTAAATGGAGGAGTGAGAACAATGCGATGGGTACTAGGGCTGCTCCTGAGAAATTGTCCTAATAAGTGGTGATGATCATAGAAAATAGGTCCCCGGCCCCATCTTGTCCAATGATCCCTCACAGCATACAGCATATACTCAGAATAGACTGCACAGGTTAGGAGAAGCATCGGCTGCACTTGGCCGTAGCAAGGTTGCCCTTCATTCGAGAATTTTGAACTGCACACGAGATTCCATTCGCTAGGACTCTTGGGCTCGACTTATCCGCCAACCAGGATTTACCCCGCCTCAGTCACTTAGACGTGGGTAACGGCAATTATCTTATCCAAGCCTCCCTCCTCTACTCTATATCTGCCAAAGCACCTAAGTTTTAGCCTTCTGAGCCATCAGGTTCTCTATAGTCCGAGAATGATCAATGAACGCTGAACGCTGAGCACTGAGTGGAGGAGCAGACGGTTCAAGTCTCTGGGGATAAGTAGGGCTGAGTGGGTGCTTCTGTGGCCTATTCTAATTTCTGAGTGTGTCGGGTTCCTAACCACTTTCCCAGCACGTGCACGCGACAGCGCCTAACTAGTTCCGCACCAACCATGACGATGTCTGGGTCTACCTCCTCAGAACAGTCCATGGCAGAACTCAAACAGAGTAGGGATCGCTCCCGTTTACTAGAGACTCACCGCTCTGCCATGTTCATCCTCACACAAAAAGATAGACCGATCCCTAGGTGAGCTCCTCGAACGCCTCTCCACTGATCTTCTGAAAACTCAAAATTCAGGACATCAACGCGTCGTAAACTCATTTTCACAGTCTTCAAGAAATGAAAGAAGACCTAGAAAAAGATGAATTGACGTCAGTTAAAGAGCGGATCACCACTGCAAAAGCGAATCATAAAGCCAATCTTGAAAGGATTTACGCGATACACGCGGAGGATTATCTTGATGATCAGAGGTTACGACGTGAATCGAGGGAAGATTCTCATTTAGGTGGGGAGGGTATGAGTAGTAGATTGGCTGAATGGTCGGAGAAAAGAGATGTGCGTATCCCCTTTGTTGACACCTCTCTTTCGCTGACAACGAAGGAATATGATTACTCCGAACAGCCTCTTGCTTCTATAAATCATCACTACGAAGCAGCCCTCATGCACTCCGTCGCTACAGAGTGTACACGCTACTCTACCGTCATTCAAAACCTGTCGCAACAAAAGTTCAACATTGACTTTCAATTGGAAGAAGAGAAGAGACAGAGGGATGCTGCCTTTCCCATGACGCTGGAAGAATTTCATCTGAAGCCGAGGGATATTCAGATTCGGGTGGCGAACTTCTTGAGCTCGGATGATGTGAAGAGGGAAAGGATGATGTCTGAGTTTGGATGGGCGTGGAGACAGGTTACGCCTTTGATTAGGGAATTTGGAACGAATGTGAGTGTCTTCGTTGGTTGTGAGAGTGCGTTATTGGCTGACGATTGGATCCTTGGTCGATGTAGGAGGAATTTCAGAATGAAGTTTCGAAGTTAACTGAAACTCTAGAGTCTAGAGATCCGAGACGAAAGTATCAATGAAGACATATAAACCTCGGATGCTCGGCTTCAGTCAGCTCTTCTTTCACGCATACGCTTCCTGGTGTTCCCAAGCCCGGAAAGGTGTAACTAGTTGCTTATGCTTGGTATGGGCATCGTGCAAATACACGACGCCCCAGGACGTAAGAGCGCTCTGTGTCTCCTTTGATGCATTGACTTGGGTACAGCCTGATTCTTGTCATTGCACCCCTGGAATCCCCAGCTCACGGCCTCGGAGAAATTAACGCCGTGGCTAGCTAACTTCGGCTCGATAGATTTGTACTGATTTTGTAATCTTACGTTGACAGATTATCACAGATACTTCATTATTCGTGTTTCTCGAACTCGGTCACTTCAGGGCAATCGAACCCTAATCAGACACTCCGTCATACTTGGTACATACTTGTTCGACGTCGGTTCGCTCGTATTTGACGAGTATGATGGTGAGATCATTCTACGTTGTGTCGAAATCTGACCCTGAGGTCTGAGGGAGAAACCTGAACAATGATGAATGATGGGAGTATGGGCCGTCAATATTATTGAAGAAAGGCAAGCTAACTCAAGAGCTCTACTACAGAAATTGGTACAGAGAGAATACTGATGAGTAAGTTGTTTTAGTTTTCTGGAATTCACAGCTAAGACCAAAAATCGCTCCACGAACCAAATGAAGGGGTAAACCGAGCGTCTGGCTTCTATTGAAGTGGTATGCCCAAATACCACTACCTGCGGAGTTACATTTCGACGCATCTAGCTCAAACACTTCATGCTATTAGTTGAGCGCTGAGTTGAGGTCATGCGGCTGTTCCACGATTTTCTGATCGACTACCCTCGAAGCGACAGTCTCAAATCTCTCGGTTTACGAGTCTAAAGATTCCTGTGCAATAGTTCACCGTCGAATGCAGAAGCCTACTGGGATCATTGCTTGGCAAACTCAATTTCGACCATCTTTTGAGCTGTCAGGCACATATGAGTACTCTTCTCACAAAGTCAATCGAGGTTTTACTTACCTCTCATGATGTGTCCATCAACCATGTGCCTGTGGGAAGCTGTAGATAAATACGATACCAAAGAAACCCCGAACACAGTCAGAAGTTCTGGGCCTTACTAGAAAACCAAGAAACACCAGAATGATGTAGACTCCCATGTATTCGGTAGATTTCTCCAAAGAAACTTGAGAAAACTGAAAGTGCACCATAGCCCTCGGAAGTCCCCGTACATCACTTCCATCGACTTCGAGTGATTGATTCGTTCATTTCATCAACCGAAATAGAGGCCATGGAAAAACAGAGCAAAGATAAGGAAATTATCTCTGAGTTTTAGGCGTATTCGGTGAAGATTCTGTTACATGGATGTCGGAGGATCGGCCTGATTGAGATTAGAACCGATGAATTTGATTTTCTATAAAATTACCCTTGCCAAGCTCTTGTTTTTTGATATTGTAGGTCCCCAGAACGAGCGATAAGTGTCTATAAATACCCTAGTGGTTCGAAGGTTTGATGTCGCCTAAACTACCGTTGGCAGTGGAGATAAGGAAAGCAAGAGCGAGAGCCAGGCTTTGCGAGTAGAAAGAGCTTATAATGCAGGGTTTTGCATCAGAAAACAATGTTCAATATTTCGTTATCTGTGCCTAGGACCCACGGGCCACTCGACTCAACTCCGGATGGCGAGCAGCCATGCGAGGAATCGGGTCATGAACCGTGTGAAAGTCCTTATCTCTGCACATTTTGCCGTTACGTCACGACAAAAATGGCTCCTCTTCCACTACCACAACACGCCTGACGCTCGAAGATAGCTCTTCTGTCCTTGATTGGCGGATTTCTCATTTCAACAGCTTCGAGGCTCCAGCAAAGATCTATCATATGCTCCGAGAATTCAGGAGTCTAGGCCACAAGGACATTGCGGGCACCTAAATGAGGACTAGCTCTTGGGCACGCGAGCTTTGTGTTATTCGGAAGAATGCGCCACTACTTCACAACGATGAATGTAATTTCTTGTTCGTTGAAAAGTCTCAGGCGTTATTCTGACAAGCTCTGACGTGTTTTATCACGTTGGCTATGCTTCGATATACTCTGGAATATCAAGACACCCACTCAGAAGACCTGGCGTGAGATGGCATTTGTTCTTTCAATCTATCCAACAAATCACGCTGACACTCGATTTGTATTTGCAGATCGCTTTTTTCAGTTCAAGATACATGCCATACCAAACGGGCATACATAAGTCTATTTCTGGTACCCCATCGAGCATATGCTCTACCATTCGGATTGAACGAATTAAGCCGAGCCAATACTGGCGTCACAGGTCATATTCACCCTCTTTCCTTTCCACTTCCACTTTCACTCACATTCCCTATTTCGTCAGCCGCCTCGTCACTCGACTTAACACATATCCCTTAATTCAAACTCAACACTTACTCCATTCATTGAATGTCTTCCCGAGCTGCAGGAGGCAGGAAACGGCAGCTGAAGCCCTTGTATGAGCCGCAAGGCTCTTCCAAAGACAAAGAGCAGGGAAAGCAGAAAACCAGCAAGAGTTTCTTCTCGCGAAACAAATCCAAGCCCGCCAACCCGACGCCTGCTCCTTCGGATCCTGCGTCCAATGCTCGGGCCGCTTCTGCCTATCCCTCGCCGCCACCACCTGCTTATCCTTCGCTATCACCTGCCGCTCCATCGCCACTGCAGGGACATCCTTCAGGCACCAGTAATTCGTATCCCACCTTTCAGCAAGGAGACGCGTATGGGCGATCATTAAATACGGTGGCCCCACGGTCTTCGACCCCCTTGGCGATTCCTCAGCAGCATAGATATAACGGCGCCATGTCAAGGACGCCTACTGTGCAATCCAATTTCTCGAGTTCTTCCGGTTCTTACACGAGCTCGAGCAGTAGTGATGGCTACCTTGCTTCCTACAATGCAATGTCTCGCTCTCCTTCCCTTTCTCCGCCTTCCACGCATTCATCAATTCCATCCAATTCACCGCAATATCGCCATGCTCAAGAAGCTAACGAGGATGCACGCTATCCCAACTTTTCGCGTCCTCAGCCTCAAGCACACCAGCAATTTAGGCCATTACCGGTGCCGGGTTCCTCACCACCAGAATCGGTGATCCCTATGAGTCACGATTTCCCGTACCCACCGGCGTCATCTCCTCCTCTTGACTCGCTCCTCCTTCAACCAATGCGCCGAGACTCACCTCTACCCTCGGAGTTCCCAGGTCGTCGTCCCAGCCCTCTTTTCCAAGGTTCTCCAAGAATGGACAGTCGACTCCGATCAGATAGTGCTGTTACAAGTCAATCACACGACTTGTATTTACGGCCAGATCTCAGACAGAGTTATGAGCCTAGCATCAGTGATGCAGCATCATCGATTTATCCCTCCCCTCCTAGTTCCAATCCTAGGCATACACCGCTACCAAGGAGATGGAATGATGCCTCTTCCGCCGTGAGCGATGGAGAGTCTGGGAATGGATATAGGTCATTCAGCTCAGCCTCTGCAAGCTCGTCAGCATCGTCTGGAATAGAAGAAATGCCACGAAATAGACCGAGTCTCGCCCCATCCATCATGTCCAACTATTCAGAATCTTCTCAGCAGACTAGCAGTTCAGACCCCGTCGGAGATTCTTTGCAGACGAAATCTCCTCCGTCTTCCTTTCACTTTCCAGGGTCAAGGTCGACTAGTCGCCCCAAAGTCTCTGCCAAAACTGGGACGCCCCAGAAGCTTAAGATTGGGAAATCACGTGCAAAGAATTCGGAGGATGAAGAAAGCGATTGGCAGTATATCCCTCCCACACCTACCACGGATTCGTCCGTATCTCCTGGCTCATCATCATCCTACGATCCGGGTGATCCTCGGTCTGCTGTCGGTCCGCCCGATGCTGCAGTAGTCGCTGCTCGTCCTAGAACAGACTCGACGGCCACCTCTGGCACCTCAGCCACAGTTGGCTCTACATGGTCGTCCTCAAGCAATGGCTCTGCCAAAACTTTCGTCTATCCTTCGTCTCGCTCTCGTGCTCAGCCTTCGCGTGCTCCCTTAATTGGCAATAAGAAGAAAAACGGTACAGATGGATCCGGGTCCGAGGGTGGCAAGAAATCGAAGTTTATGGGAATTGGTATTCGGTTGAAGAGGCAAAAACGCAACAGCAAAGGATCGCTGGTCGATTCTCGATCATCGGGAAGTTCTTCCCCTCGATCAATGTTCAGGGTATCAGATGTTGCTCGGGCTTCTGGTGCTGGTAGTAGTCCTCTGCCGGAGGGAGGGTCGGATGGCCAGAGACGTCAGGAGTATAGGGTGAATGAGTATGGCCAGGCTTCGCCTCCAGTCTCACCTTCACCATCGCTATCACAGTCACCATCGCCTGCGCCCGTGAGGATGCCTGAGATTGAAAGGAAGAGGAGAGGTAAAGGGAAGGGTAAGGGTAAATTTGGATCATATCCACTTGATCCCTTCGACTCGCTGCTGCTGGATAAGTGGGTTCATGTTCATATCGTCCTCTTGAGCCCTGAAATCTGATGATCTATAACAGTGATCGACTGACCGGCGACCTGCTGCGTCGACTTAACCCCACGAATTCTCCTACGTTCCATAATTATGGGAATATGCCGCCTTCTACTATTCTAGATCTAGGCTGCGGTCAAGGGTGAGCTTACTCTCCTTTATTTACTATCGTGAGATACTGATTGTAGTTCATAGTTACTGGGTCCTCGACGCTGCAATTGCATGGAAGGGATACGGGACGCATGTCACTGGTTATGATATGGTGGACACAATGAAGTCGCTTCGTCCATTAGCCGTCAGTCATGGAGTTGCAGATAATATTGGGTTTGTCAGAGGCAATTTGTAGGTGTATACTATCTCAGGTGCTTAGCAGCCGCTGATGACTCTCCTAGCCTACGACAGCGATTACCTTTCCCAGACGAGTCTTTCGACCTAGTAAGGATGTCCTGTCTGACATTCTGCATTACGTCCGACGCTTGGGAGGATATCTTGCAAGAAGTTTGCAGGGTCCTAGCACTAGGCGGGCGACTGGAAATCATTGATGATCATATATTCTTTCCCTATGGAAAACCACCTCAAAGTGGTAACGACTCCCTCCCATCATTCCACTCCATGCTTGGGATAGATGCTACTCCGGTCGCATCAGATAGAGCATCTGTATACTCGATGATGACCTCGGAAGCAGAGACCAAAAATCCAGGTCTTGGACTTGCGTTGTCGGAGGATGCTTCTTCTCTGGCCGGTGATTTGTATGATTTGTATGGTTTACGCGAGGAGGAGGATGAAGACGATGAAGGCGAAAATGGAGATCGGAAGGACGACGATGAAGGGGATACGGCTACGCTCAATGGATTTTCGCAGGATGTCGAGACATCGTCGTTCCGAGCTACGCCGCGACCTCAGGGCATCTTCCAGCAGAACCAACATACGCTCTCCGCTGTTGAGTGGAATCATCAACATGCCATCAGTAAAGATCTGGAGGCGTTGTTCGAACATATGATGACAAATAAGTTCGGAGTACACCCCACCCCGTCTTCGTTCATGCTTGATATGTTGAAGAAAGTATTTGGACACGCAAGGGAGATGACTACGATGCATTTGACGCTCGCCCCTCCTGCATCAACATCTCCAGGTATTCAATCATCAACTACAAGTTCGTTCAATCAATGCCCCGGGTTGATGTTGTGGCCTTCAACTCTGATCGCTATGCCGCCTTCGGAGATTGAATTGCATACATCGAAGCATTTGAGAACTTTACTGTCGTGTAAGAATAGTTTGGTTGAGCATGCGTTGGAGGCGGCGGATGATGATGAGATTGATGAGGAAAGTGTGTTGGAAGCTATTTGGGAGTATGAAAGGTATGTGCCTTCTCCTTAGGTCGTTGTCAGCTTGGTAACCTTGTCATAGCTTCCTTCGGCCTAGGTTTTTCCCCCCACCTGGTGCGGCCCTCGATATCGATGAAGCGCATACCCCAACTCCGCTTGAAGCTGACCTGAGGCGACCATCGCACCGATCCAATCCTTCGAGTTCGGCGGCGTCTGTGTTCTCGGCTGCTTCGGTGTCGACGGAGAACCAAGATGCGATGTGGGAGTACCAGTTGTAAGTGCCTTATCCCAGTAAGTTGGTGTTAACAATGAGCCTAACGTCATACCAGAGATGTTCGTCAACATTTTGGTTGGCCGGAAGGTCAAAACAACAGCTCCACTCGTCCAGGGTCCTCTCATACGGAAGCTAGTGGTACGCGATCATCGACTCCGCGACCAGCTCATAAAAGAGATACGATTATCTCATCAACGTCTTCCGCTGCGCCACCCTATTCGCTCACGGAGCCTACACATGTGCGAACGTTCCGCGTTTTTGAGGCCATCAAGTTGGATCAGTTTACTTTGGAGGCTACTGCCAGCTGATGTGTTTTGCGGTTTCATCCTCGTTTTGAATTGCGTTTCTCGCTGTTTGACATTTCATTAGCATTACTAGGACATTTATTCTTCCCCTGGATTTTGGAATCAATTTCAAGGAGTAAATTATCTATTCGTTCGTTTTCCTGGAATTTTGTTTATTGTTGGTGATGATCCGATTGGCGTCTCTGTAAGTAAGGCCTCCATCCTACCAGTTTATGAGCTAGACTATTTATGCTGGATCCTATTCAATCTATTCTGAGTTTATGCTGTATGCTGTGAAGGCGAGATGACGGGCAGCACAGCAGAGTACCGATCTTCTTTTTTTCTTGAAACAGCAAAATAGATGTTTTGATAAGTGCCTTCCGGTTTGTTTCCAGTACAATCTATCACAATCATGATTTGTTGACGTTTGGAGCGGGATGTTAACCTCTCTCCCTCTTGGCATGGCGTCTATTTTGTCTGGCTCAGAGACTAGGGAACTCGTCGACGTCACTCCCTTCATAAGTCAGCGAAGGCCGATGCTTTGGATACCAACTCCATGGCCCCTGAGCGAGTGGCTATGTCGCTCGAAAGATGCCCTCGGCTGAAACACACCCGGATACAGAGTTAACTAGGCCTTTGATAGAAGCCTCGGGTCAGACTATGCCTGTTCAAGCGTGGTTAACTGACTTCTTGTTATGGGAGACTTGGCTGGGTATAAAGACACAGTATCTTTTTCACTCTGGGCTCCCTCTGCGCCAAACAGCATCGAGAGTTCATGTCCGGAAATGCATCAAGAGTGAGCTCTCTCGACTCTCTGACTAACATTTCGTCCGAGCTGCAAATATTGGATGTACGTTGTTCTCCCCATGCTTTGAAGTCGCGTGCACTGAAAATCAAGTTCCAATCAGTATGTCTCGGGTAAGTCAGGTCCTTGAAGGGCAAGGAAAAGGCTAATCACGTTTCTTCTGCTAGTTTCTCTATTAGTGATTCTGATATATGATTGTCTAGATTTATTACCTCAGGAGGCATGCAGGGACCAAATTCGATCAAAGACAGCAGTCGCTAATGACTTTTTTTTATTAGATCCGAATGATCTGGACACAAAGATGGCGACTCACCAACGCCGTTTATCTGTTCTGTCGGTACATTCCACTGATCGTAGTTATCCTAGCAATAGCTGGTACATTGTTCTTCGATGGACTCTATACCACCCCTGGCTTACCAAACTTCATTGCTTTCTGTAGTACTTCATGGGCCCGTGGGTCAACATACTTGATTTGCAATCTGATCCGATCTCACTCAGCGATTGGGGAATTTCTAGATTGAGTCCTGTAGCTCGAGTTTCTTCAGCGTTATAGGTGCGTTCTCACTCGTGAATCGTACGTTCGGTCTATTAGTCCTTACAGTCATGCAGCGCTTTCTTTCGCCTGCTTGATTGTTTCAGAAAGTACGAATATCTTGTAATGCTCCAGCCTCAGACTGGTCTCATTGAGAAGAATCCAAGTTTGTTTTATCCTCCGAGCATACGCGGTCTGGGGAGCTTCGAGGTCCGCAGCAGTGTTCTTCTCGGTTCTCACTGCTGTGAGTTGTGGACGTCCCAGATGGTCCGAGTCTGGTTGCTGACTATCACGGAGGGGATGGTTTGTGCTCTGATATATGATCTATCCCGGTTGAGGACGACAAAGACGAGGAGTGCGCGAGAACCTTATATCTGCGCCATTAGTAATTGATTTTATCAAACTCATAGCCGTCGACTTACCCCTCTCACTTTGCGGAATCGGCGGGCCTGCATCGTGTGCTATGTGGGGACTTATTATCATATTGATCATTGACGCTAGTAAAAACCATAATCCTAAAGTCCGAGTGCGCATTCTTACCGTTTATATATAGTCGTAATCATCGTGGTATTTTGGGCGAAGACGAGGAAATACGGAGCGAAAGAGAGGAACCCCTTACTCATGAAGATATGTCAGGATTCAATCATGTATTTTCTGCTCAACAGTGGTGAGTTACAACCCGCTCTTTCTTACCCTTTGGTAGATTAAATATCGCCATTAAAGTCGTTACTGCCTGTGCAATTGTACTTTATATGAAAACGCCCGGCCTTGCAATTATATCGTCCCGGTACGTTATGCAAAAGCTGTAGGACATGATTTACGATTCTAATGCTGGCTTCCCAGTCTGGCGAGTTCTTTAACAGGCGTTCTTGCTAGTCGAATGATCATTGGCCTCAAAGAGCTAGTAGATGAGACGCTAATAGTCAACCAGGACGAGGCAGATCAATGGAGTACAGTAGCAATATCGTAAATACGACCACATCTTGGCAATTGAAATGATAAATACTGAACCATGAGCTATTGTACCCATACTGATAAAGAATGTATAGTTATTTCGTCCATAACTGACTGAAGTGATAGTAGAACGAATGGATCTTGAGCAACTGAAGTGGCAGTTCCTGGCCGCATCACTACCAGTATGGATGCTCTGGGATGCCCAACTACGTCCCTCTATCAGATATGTCTACCTTCTTGCCCGTACCTCCACTGACCAACAACTGAAAGTCGAGGCCCTCTTTCACCAACTGCCTCATCTCATGAATGTTCCCTTTCGAAAAACGAAAACGGTGCGACTCAGCCAAAGGAATCCTAGCGATTCGTAGTCGATGTACGTTTCGAGAGAGCAGCATTCTCGAGATGATAGTAACCACGTTCTCGTTCCGAGGAGGGTATTATTCCGAAAGAGTCAACGTATGAAGTTCGGGGAACGCAGGTTCTTTCCCTTCCTCTAGGGTGAAATAACGAATGCATTCGTCCATTGACCAGTTTTCGAGGTGGGTCAACTCGAGCTGAGCTAGTTTCGGGAAGATGTTGGCGTGGTGATCCAAGTCGCTGGAGTCCTCAATGTAATTGGTTACCTGCAGGGATTCGAGTTTCAGCCGTTCAAGAAACTCAACATATAAACTCTCTTCTTCGGCTGTTCTTGGGACATATGCCTAGGTTAGGCTACGGAGGGAGGGAAATGCGAGCCATCTGAACATTCCACACTCCCATTCCCTCGTGAGACTCGTTCTCGCACGCTCAGGAGATCCGCTGTTCCAATCGAGGGCCCATAGTTGTGGATATGTATGGGTAGTACAGGAAGTGAACATAAGGTTGATGGTTTCGTTGACGTCGAGGGAAGAGTACTCGAGGAGGTTGGGACACTGCATGAGGAACTTGAAAGATAAATCCAGTGTGAAACCCTTGAGTGAGAGCTTCGTAATTTGCCTCCAAGGGAAATTTCCTATAATTCGGGAGCGTGTCGGAAGAGCTGTCCAGTATGTAATCGGGGTTCAAGTGCGCAATCTTTGCGTGCCCATAAGTGCATGCGTTTGAGAACCGGGAAAGTTGAAGTCTGGGCAGCTGAGAGGAGGGTATCCCAAGCTTATGAGCTTTTTTGATGAGAATAAGCTGTAAAACATCTTCGAAGCCAGTAGAGTTCCAGTTATCTGTGGGTTGCCGGTATGATTCACGTCCGAGGAACGGTTGTAAATCAAGCTCGACCGAGATGTTAAGGGGACCAATGTTGTTGTAATACAACCGGAGGAGTTGGAGGATGCTGGATGTGTGAATAGGAGAGGCAGGTGCATTTTGGCCCATATTTCCCTGGTGGTGAAAGCAGCACTACGCCATCTTGAACAAACTGAGCTAAATACGATCGCGGAGTGGGGATGTTTCCATTGTCGGAAGGAAGTGGATGCATCGGCTGCCAGGTAAAATATTCTCGATAAAACCACTGCTGGAAGGGCATGGGCTTTTGACCGGAGTTCATTGAGTTTGTGTCGAAGGTCAGCTTGTTCCATGACTAGCGGCAGAATTTCTGACCCGAGACGATCAAGCTCAGAAACAACAGACTGAACGAGATCTGTTTGATTCACAATGATATACTGAGCGACATGTCATTTATAGTCGCCTGATTGAGGTATTAGAAGCTCACCAAAGATATCAAGCAGAGGTATTACGGCACCTGAGTGAAAGTGCCCGCTCCACGTCAATTGTTTATTTGTCAGATCTTCACAGGCGTAGGACCCTGGATCAAATTCACGGAGACCAGCAGCAGCAATCTCCATGTTTTTTCCCACAACCAGAAATACTAAGATGAGCAACAACTTGAATGTTGTCCGTTTCCAACCACTACAAGAATGCCCGACCTTGATCCGAGTTGCCGCTCGCGGCAACTCCATAGCTATGATGCAATCGATCTGCATTGTGGATGATTGAATCGCTCTCTTGGCAGGTAGACTACCTTATCACAGGCGGAGATGAGAGTCTTATAATAGACTGACAAATGCCAAGCAGTAGAGCGAGGAAGGCTGACGGCAGAGCTCCCTCAAGATGAGTGCCTCTGATCAATGAACGGGACTCGTCCTTGTGGCGACGATGCCGAGAGTGAACATCAACCACCGTTTAATCCAAATGGGCTTTTGCGCCCAACAGATCCTTTCATTCCTTAAAATAACTTGGCTGTGTATTCTGAGAGGCGGAATCATGTTTGGTCGCCCTATATTAGGCTTAGGTTTCAGTCATATGAGGCGAGGTATCGAAGTATAAAAGCGTTTGAGCTCACCGCCTCATAGGATTTCTGTGAACACCACCCCACCATGAGAGCGACTTGCTTGGTTTTTCTTGCCCTCTCCTTACTCGCGTTAGGATCGCCCCGAGATACCCGTAGTGCCAGGAGAGCTCCTGTAGGACCAACTGTCGAGCTTGACTGTAGGCCTTTCGCAGGAGAAGACTTCGACGACACTGACTCCTAACTCTAATAGATGGGACTTTCAATGGTCGTGAAAATCAGGATTCTGGAATAATCTCCTTCCTGGGAGTCCGTTTCGCGGATGCACCGACAGGGAACCTACGTTGGAAAGCTCCCGTTACACCTCCTTCGACTCATCTCGGCACTGTCGATGCTACCAAGGTATTGTCGATGCAATAACATCGAAATCGCCTGCTGATGCGATCATCAGTTCGGCAACTCTTGTATTCAAGCCACCTCGTCTCGTGTGCCTTCAGGGGCTTCAGAAGACTGCCTATTCGGAAATGTACGCATGGCTCCTAATAGGTTCTCAGCTTTCTGACGAATGAAATATAGGTGTATATTCCGAGCGGTACTTCCCAGGATGACAAACTTCCCATACTGGTGTGGTTCCACGGTGTGTGTCCTCATGACACAACAGTACATACATCTGATTTTGGGGCAGGTGGAGGGTTCCAGAGTGGAAGCACACATGATATATCCCCGGCGTTACTGATGAATTCGAGCGCGACTCCGATGATTTTCGTTTCATTTGAATATCGGCTAGGAGCTTTAGGTTTCCTTGGTGAGTCAGCTGCGAACCGCACTCAAAGATCTGACAACTAACGGAATGATACTACAGGTGGATCCCAGATCCATGCTGACGGTGCCCTGAATGCAGGCCTACTGGATCAGGTCGGTAAATTTCTCGTTTAGGCATTCAAGCTTCTGAACTAGACTTTGACAATCTACGTTATAGCGCGCGGCCTTGCAATGGCTGCAGCGCTATATTGGTCAGTTTGGCGGAGATAAAAGGTAAGATTATCAGACATGAGCTTCTCTAGGTCATCAGCTTATACTGTGCCCTAGTAAAGTGACGATTTGGGGTCAATCCGCTGGTGCTGGTTCGACGATGTTTCATGTAAGATTTCTTGTTCCTAGGGCTGCCCTCTTCCTCATCGAGAATCTACACAGTTGATTGCAAACAGAGGTGACAATCAAGGCCTATTCCGAGCGGCTATGGGCGATAGTCCCTCGTTGAACTTTATGCCGACGTTCGATGAAGACTATGATGAGGGTATCTTTACCCAATATGCGGGACTTGCGTATGCTTTACACGTACTTCTAAGTTTATCTCTAGACCAGTGACGTTTTTTTATAGAGGATGCGGAGATAAAGGCGCTGACACCCTAAAATGCCTCCGCGCCGCACCTATTGCTACGCTTGCCTCAGCTAGTAGTCGATTACTGGCTGCACGATCCTCCACACTCTTCGTCTTCGCTCCCTTCGTAGACAAAAGCTTCATTTCAGAGCGACCAGTTGAAGCTTTCAAGGCTGGGCATTTCGCCAAGGTTCCAGTCCTTTTCGGGTTAGTTTCACTTAAGTATTGTGGTAGTCCAGCCTTATTTATCACCACAATCAGCTCAAATTCAGACGAGGGCGCTGGTTGGTCTGCCAGTCTTCGTAACCCCTCGGCCAATACTTCTATGCCAAACGCCACAGAAGATACTGTATTCAACTTCATCAATGGCCAGTATGCCACCGCCACTCGGGCTTCTATCAACAAGGGCTTTGAGCTATATCCTTTGGATTCCTTCAATGGATCGTTCAGCCTTCAGGGTCAGCAAATGTATGGGGAGGCCAGATACATATGTACTGCTGCTATGATCACTGGAAGTGCATCACAGGCAATATCCGGTGTGGCGTATCAGTATCAGTAAGTTCTCTTTGTCCCGGCTGAATAGTCCGAATCTTGCAGACTTCTTATTGGTCTCTCAAAGCTACGATAATCCTCACCTTGGCTCGACACACTCAAGCGAGCTGCAGGCCATCTTCGGCCCCTCTGCCGACGCTAGCGAAGACGATCTTGACCTCTTCCAAGCAATGAGGGAGTACTACACTTCATTTGTGGCGACTGGAACGCCTTCGTCAACCAGTGGTCCTACTTGGGAGGTACGGCATGATCTTCACTTCTATTGTTGACGTTCTCGGATCTGATGCTGCTTGCGTACGGTAGAAGGTTAGCTCGGCTGATGGAAGCTCTCGAATTTTCCTTCACCCGGCGGGTGTGAAGATGGAAGAGCTAGGCGATCTCAGTAACCGCTGTGACTTCTGGCATGGGCTCAGTAACGAGCTCCAAACGTAGTAGTCGGTCGTTACACTAGACGATTGTATCAGTCAGATGGATGGGCGGACTACGGTAGTCGGACTCATAGGCTCGTTCACGTGTACAATGTTGTGATATTGTTAGCAGCGTAGATGACAGCGTGTATGGTTGGCTGTTCTAGTGTGAGTTGAGGCGGTCAGGGCGGTCAGGCCGTCGAAGACTCTAGGGACTTGTCAAAGGGTGGATATAAGGTATTCAAGCCGTTGAGGACTCGAGCTCTTGGCAAAGTGCCTCGAGTTGATCAAGATTCGACCTGATCGAGCTGTTCAATCCGATCGTTTATTGAGAGGAAGTGACGTCATGATCATCATTTATCTTGTCACGCAGCGGCGCGTTCGCGTTGTTTTGTTCTATTTGTGCGAGCCAGTCTTTTGAATGGTTGTGCCGTTTTTCTGATCCACAACGAGTAGGAGCAGGTAAGTGCCAGATGAAACCGATGGAAGTTTTCAATGATACATAATGGAAGTATGTACCCTGCTTCAAACAGCCAGAGCTGCAAGAGCATCTAATACCCTCGGTGACTCAGCTTCCACTCTGCTTTGATTATATCAGAGGCACGCTCCGCAATAGCATACACCGGTGCTTGCGTGTTCGCAGACGGGCTGAATGGCTATTATCACCGCGTCAGCCTCGGGCCCAACCAATGAAATGAAGAAAATCTCTCACAATGATACCCGCATCAACGATCCTCAATCCCCGAATGCCTTTCACCCTCAAATCCGGGTCAACAACGCCAAAACTTGCTCCCTTCGGAGACATCGAGCTAGTGCCGATCGCATGCGAAGCTGAAATTGTTGAGTTTCGGATATAGTCCACCAGCAAAGAGTCGTGATTCGCGGATCCAGTGATGTTTGATGACGGTCCAAGTAAGCCAAGAGTAAAGTTCGCCCATGCAGGGCTCGTCACGAATCGTTGGATTATAGAGAAAGACTCTTTGGCTATGGCCAGATCAACTGGTGCAGAGAAGAAGCCTAGGTCGAGAGCAGGAAGGTCGAACGGATTCGTTGATTTGAGGGATACAGAGCCGCCTGTAGATGGTGGGGTCTTATCAGTAAGAGGCATTATTCAAGCTCATAACGGGAACCCAGGAACTTGACTTACGCGATGCAGGTTCTGAGATCTCTGACGTGACATATAGAGTAGGATCAGGAGTCATGATATAGTACCCATTAGCCTGTAAGAAGATAAGCTATCATCCCACATCGAACATATCTTTCGGACTCACATTGATACCAATACCAAAATGTGGTGTATTAGGACCAGCGGAGGGGTCTTCATGGCCATTGAATACGGGCGAGTCATCTGGAAGCCTGACATATGTCAAGGTGCTCCAGCCACTCCCTGTCATCGGCCCAGTACGATTGGCGATCCATTCTTGCAGAGCGTCCTGAGCAGCAGTCTGATTCGCGTTTAAACTAGATAGAGAACAGATCAGAAGATCGTCGCCATGAGCTCAGGAGATATCTTACTTGAGAGTGGGTCCCTTCGCAGCCCAGGTAAATGGAACATGAGGCTCGCAGCTCAAGTTCTTACCGACACTTGGGAGTGAAAACACAGGTTGCACGCCAGTTTGTTTTAGATCTGTGGGGTCACCGACTCCAGAGTTCAAGAGAATCTGTGGAGTTCCGATTGCGCCAGCCGAAAGGATGACCTCTTTAGATGCAGTGAGGTTCTGACGGGGACCTAGAGCCGAGTTGGTCATTGATCATTAGCCATAGGTAATCAACGTACTTGTCTGATTTTGTGCAAATTCGACCGTTTTGAAGCTGCCGTTAGATGTCTCAATGATCCTTGTGACGTAAGTGTTGACGAGGACGGAGAGGTTGGGTCGGTCATTTACGGGATCAAGATAGGCAGTCGCTGAGCTGGTCCTCGTCCCGTTCGCGATGGAAAATTGGGTCCATCCTAAGCGGTGATTCTGTCAGTATCAGAGTATCAGGAGATGTTCAACAATTCGAGGGCATACCTGCACCGATTGGCCGACCGGCGTTTAGATCTTCAAGGAATGGAAATTCGTTGGGTAGGTCCTTCGTTGTTTGCATGACTAGTGGATCGGTTGGTTGTATGACATCGTTGAAGCCGATACCAAGAGGTCCTTTGAAGCCATGGACACGTGGGTTGAAGTCTCTTCGCTCCGAACCATGTCCAGGAGCAACTGTCCAGCGCTCGGTCTATGAGCCGTTTTAAGTGATTATTGTCAAGAGTAACTGGGGCTTCTCACCTTCTCGAAGTAAGGCAACATTCCCTCCCAAGACCACCCTTTGTCACCCGAAAACCTCGCCCACTTATCCCAGTCATCTGAAGACCCTCGTATCCATATCATTCCATCTAGCAAACACGTTCAGCATCGTTTCTTTGTGCAATCGAGGACATACTATGCGAGCTGCACCCTCCTAGCACACGTGCCCGCGAGTACAGGATAGAGCGCCCGTTTAGTCCATCCTGAGGCGTGGTTGTCGTGTTCCAGTCGAAAGGGGCTCCGTTCACTCTGAGTGTCGATGATAACCAGGGAACTTCGAGGGCGAGGATGCCTTCGTGTCTTGAAAAGCCGGTGAGTATAAGCCCATAATGAATGACTTTCCCGCATTACTCACGATTCACCGGCCTCGATCACGAGAACGTGAACACTCGGATCCTCAGTAAGCCTATTGGCCACGACGAGCCCAGCCGTTCCACCTAGGCAGAGTATAAAAACATGTATCAACAGGCTAAGAGTCGTTTCCTCACCGCCTGCGATTATGAAGTCGAAGTTTTGCGATGGAAGTTCCGAAAAGTCCTCGTAAATATTAGCTTTCACGCAGGATAGCGCGACGAGATACAGGAGTGAATGCCAACGCATGAGGGTGTCGCAGGAGCGTTGAGCAGCGTGTATGATACCAGTGCTACATAGCAGATATAAGCCGGATATCTCAAACAAAAGCTATTTCGGAGTACCTGGTTCCCCGAAATCGTGAGGGATTGTAATGGAACACGGTGGCACTGGTGCATGTTCAAGGATCCTTTAATACTAGAGATTAGACGCTTCACGAGGCTTTTTGAGCGACTTGGTACATACATGACAACCAGATCAGAGTCTCAGACTGAGCCCTTAGGATCTAGACTTCAATCCTTCAGGCTCGAGGCGCCTTGAATGCGGAGTGAGAGGCCCGGTCGAATCAACAACCCATCTTTTCCTTTGACTCATTCTTCCCTATAGGCTTTTTGTGGTTTAAGTGAATGGCATAAAGGGTTGGCGATAGAAAGAGGGCGCCTTGAAACAGGGGAGAGAGGAGATACGGTGGAGTAGAGATGAATTTGGGGCGAGAAGGAGAAGCAAGAGACAGGGTCAGGCGCGCGTCTTTACTCTTGGTTCGTTTCGATTGATGTTGCTGATTATGTATCATGCCCAAGACAGCCGTTTACTGAATGGAGCAAAAAGTGTCGTCATGAGAAAACAACTTTAACAAGCTTAAGCATCGAGCTTTTGGTCCAACGTTCAACGTTCTACGTTGAACGGCAACATGGTTACTGCCTAGCCCGGCATTGCGCCGCTCAGCGCCGGGAAGGCTGAGATCCAATGAACAGCGGTAGGCCGACTAACTGACCATCCGCCTTCGATAGCTCAACGGCAACTTTTAAATGTCATCGAAACTCTTTAACTTCGTCAGTAGAGGAAATATCTGTATTATTCGTTCAGCACAATGGTGGTCACGTTTACTTCATGTTCCATGTCGCCTTGATCAAATCAGCCGCGCGCTCAGCAATTGCATAAACAGGCGCTTGGGTATTCGCGGCGGGATTGAAAGGCTTCGGGAAAAAGTTAGTCACTATCTAGTCCCTTTATTAGATACTCTGAATCTCCACTCACTATCACACCCGCGTCGACAATACGTAGTCCCAGTACACGCTTCACTCGTAGGTCGGGGTCAACAACACCGTGATCAGCGCCTCGAGCAGACATAGCACTCGTCCCGATTCCATGATGAGAAATACCCGTCGAATTACGGAGATATTCAGCTAGCTCTTCAGAGCCGGGAATCACAGTTGGAGGTGGTACCAGTTGACTGAGAGTGAAATTCTGCCAGGCAGGTGCCGTGACGTACCGCTGAATTGTTTTGAATGACTCCATCGCGATTGCGAGGTCGACAGGGGCTGTGTAAACACCAGGATCGACTACAGGAAGTTGGAACGGATCTGTTGAGTTGAGCGTTACGAAGCCACCTAAAAGACCTCAAGTCAGGGAGTTACAGTGGACTATCAGGATCCGACTTACGAGAAGCTGGCTCAGATATCTCGGATCGAACGACCAACATGGGATCAGGGCTGGTCGAGAAATAGCCGTTCGCCTTGGATTACATTAATCGACAAGTCATGGATATCATTAGGTACAGCACTAACGTTGAGTCCAATGCCACAATGAGGGGTGTTCGGTCCAGAAGATGGGTCCACACTTCCGACGAACGCAGGTGAATCGGGAGGAAGCCTGATGTACGCAGATATGCTCTCGCCACCGCTCGTCATTGGGCCAGTGCGAGATTCGAGCCATTGCTGTAACGCCTCGTCTGAAGCTGTTTCATTTGCATTTATACTATGGTGGTAGGCGCTGAATAAAGCCCTAGAAATAGCGCACACACGAGCTTACTTGAGTATTGGTCCTTTAGCAGCCCAGCTAAATCCAACGTTCGGCTCGGTACTGAAGTTTTTACCAACGCTAGGAAGGGAGACCAGGGGCTTCAGGCCGAATTTGCTCAACTCTGTGGGGTCGCCGATACCAGAGTTCAAGAGTATTTGAGGTGTTCCCACCACACCAGCCGAGAGAATCAATTCCTTGGAAGCTATGAGCCGTTTTCGTGGAGCTATTGACATAGTTCGGTAAGCTGATGCTACGTCAGTAAGTCAAGCTCACCAGTCTGGTTACTCGCAAACTCGACCGTCCTGAAGCTACCTTTGGACGTCTCGAATATTCTTGTAACTTGAGAATTGATGAGGACTGAAAGGTTGGGTCTGTCGACAACAGGGTCGAGATATGCGGTTGCTGAGCTAGCCCTCGTTCCATTTATTATAGAGAATTGGGTCCATCCTAAGAAAGAATCTTAATGAAAGGTGTTATATGACAGAAAAAGGAAAACACGAGTGCCTACCGACACCAATCATTCGTCCAGCATTCGCATCTGCTATGAACGGGAACTCATGCGACAGATCCTTTGTTGTTTGAATGACAAAGGGATCGGTGAGCTGTAAGATGGGGTTCAAGCTGATTCCCAAAGGGCCATGAAAACCATGGGTGTGAGGATCAAAATCGGCTTGTTCTGGTCCATGGCCGGGTGCTATAGTCCAGTGTTCTGTCTATGAAACGGTTAAGTTTGAGAATACACGTTAATCAAAATTTCTGCACACCTTTTTAAAATAGGGACCCATTTCTTTCCAGGACCATCCCTCGTCTCCAGTAATCTCTGCCCACCTGTCAAAATCGTCAGAAGAACCTCTAGTCCATATCATCCCATCTTAATATTGAGGCTCTCAGCAAGCGACATCGGTCAGATTATTGTCAATCTCGAACGCCACTTACTATGTGAACTACTGCCACCTAGCACTCGTCCACGTGAAAACAGAAGAGAGCGTCCATTGAGCTCAGGTTGTGGTGTGGTCGTGGTGTTCCAATCGAATTGGCCTCCATGGAGCCGCGATGCGAGCCATGGTGCCTCGAGCTCGACGAAACCGTGATGCCTATAAGCCATTCCTAACAACTTGAATACCTATACAAAACCAGTAGTGCGGATTACCCACGATCCACCTGCTTCAATGACGAGAACGTTGATGCGAGAGTCTTCTGATAATCTGTTGGCCACGACGAGACCAGCCGTTCCCCCTGACCAGAAATTGAGCTCTGAGGGGAGCTAAAAGGTATCGTGGACTCACCTCCTGCCACTATAAAATCAAAATCCCTTGACGGCAATTCCGAGAAGCTATCGTAAATCTTAGCCGTTGTTCTGGACAAGGCAGCAATATATGCAATCAAACGCCAGTGCATGATCTCAGAACATAGACGCATGGTCGGGCAACAGAGCAGGCAAGGTTCACTGGCACTGAAGGGAACCCAGAATATCCAAGCTAAATACCTACGAGAGAGAGAGAGAGCCTCCGGTACAAGAGTTCGATTTTCCAGGACAAATGAAAGAGCCGTTAGGGACATATGATATGGCCGATCGGCTTGAGCTTATTTGACAAGACGGGGAAAACCGACGGGGTTTATACGCCTTGTCGCAAGGCACCAGATGGAGAGGGAAGCTGGAGAAGGATATTCGGTAGTCCAATCAAGGAATGATTTCTGGTAGAATTGAAGAAGTCCTTAAGGACATGAGCGGTGCCATTGAAACGGTTCAGTGGTTGATCAGCTGAGATTTATCTTGCTTGCAAACACTGATGAGACGGAGCGAGATAATAATGAGATGTCGCATTGGAGAGCAAAGGACATCTCATGCAACGCGACTCTGGGTTCAAGAAAGCGTGTGTTGTCCAGAGCAGAAAGTGGCAACACTTAGTGTGGAGTGAATTGGGTCCGTAACCTAATTCGCACAGCAAATTTGCAGTTGCCATTTGAACACGCTATTTCGCCCCACTAATCCTGCCATCAGGGGCCTATGACCGGGCCGACTTGACGCGTTCGGCGTTTGATAGGTCTTATGAGCGAGCAAAGATATCACACTTGAGCACTTGAGTGCTTGAGTGCGACAAATGTGGATCCCAAGGCGTATTTATATGATTCTTGATACGAGAAGATCCTCAATTTAAATTCCAGGCCGCCTTTATCATATCAGCCGCACGCTCAGCGACTGCATACACTGGTGCTTGGGTGTTCGCCGCAGGGCTAAATGACTATAAACAGCTTTCAGCCACTTAAGTTACAATACCAGAAGCTGCACTCACGATGACACCGGCATCGACAATCCGCAATCCCAAAACACCTTTTACTCGCAAATCGGGATCAACAACTCCATGATTAGCTCCTTGACGAGACATTGCAGTTGTTCCGATACCATGGAAAGCAGTCCCAGTTGAATTACGAATGTACTGGATCATCTCATCCGAGTCGGGAGCTACAATCGGGAGAGGTGCCAGCTGGTCGAGGGTAAAATTTTGCCATGCAGGGGCTGTCACATACCGTTGAACCATCTTGAACGATTCTTCTGCAATTGCTAGGTCAACAGGCGCTGTAAAAAAGCCGAGGTCAACGTTAGGGAGTTGAAAAGGATCTGTTGAGTTGAGGGTTATGGAGCCACCTGCAAAAGTTCGTATGAGCACAAGAACCGAGGTGTCATGATTGAGATCCAACTAACGAGACGCGGGTTCCGAGATCTCTACTCGAACAGCCAAAATGGGATCAGGACCCGTCGTAAAATACCCATTTGCCTTCAGTTTCATTCATTAAACTATCATAGAAAGAGTTTAAATGCATGGCATACGTTGATTCCGATACCGAAATGGGGAGTATTTGAACCAGAGGACGGATCTCCACTTTTAGCAAACACGGGTGAACTGAGGGGAAGTCTGATGTATGCCATTGTGCTCTCGCTCGCGCTTGTCATTGGCCCGGATCGCGATTTGAGCCATAGTTGTAGGGCCTCGTCCGAAGCTGTCTCATTAGCATTTAGGCTACGAGGGAAAATGTTAGATGAAGTATATATTTTGAAGAGCATGGGCATACTTGAGTATTGGGCCCTTTGCGGCCCAATTGAATGGAATGGCAGGTTCCGTACTGAAGTTCTTGCCAACGCTAGGAAGGGGGACCAAGACTTCTACCCCGACCTTCTTCAGTTCCACAGGGTCACCGATACCAGAGTTCATGAGGATCTGAGGTGTTCCAACCACGCCGGTTGATAGGATCAATTCCTTCGATGCTACAAGCTGCTGCCGTGGTGCTATTGCAGCGACTCAGTGTGCCAGCACTGTATCAGCCAACTAAGCTCACCAGTCTGATTAATCGCAAATTCAACCGTCCTGAAGCTACCTTTAGACGTCTCAAGGATTCTTGTAACATGGGTGTTGATGAGGACGGAGAGGTTGGGCCGATCGACAACAGGATCGAGATAGGCAGTTGCTGAGCTAGTCCTTGTCCCATTCGCTATCGAGAATTGAGTCCATCCTGGGCATATTCTCGATTGATCGCTGCACAATAGAATCTCGGAACTCGACTGCTTACCTACACCAATTGGTCGTCCGGCATTAGCATCCTCAATGAATGGGAACTGATCTGGTAGGTCTCTAGTCGTTTGAATTACCAACGGATCAGTCGGCTGTAAGATGTCGTTCAGACTGACGCCCAACGGGCCGCCAAAGCCGTGAACGTCAGGATCAAAATCGCCTCGTTCCGGCCCATGACCAGGAGCCACTGTCCAGCGTTCGGTCTGTGAGAGGGTCTTATTTCGAGAGTATTCATAATTCACGATTTCATTCGCACCTTCTTGAAATAGGGAACCATTTGCTTCCATGACCATCCTTCATCGCCAGTAATCTCTGCCCATTTGTCATAATCGTTTGAAGAACCCCTGATCCATATAAGCCCATCTGTATATTACGTGTGAGTGCCATTTCCGAGGGCCGAGTTTCAATTAACGGGGAGAATGACACACTATGCGAGCTACTTCCTCCCAATACTCTCGCGCGTGAATACAGGAGAGAACGTCCGTTAAGTCCAGGTTGAGGTATGCTCGTAGTGTTCCAATCGAATTGAGCACCTTCGGCTCCTCGCAGTCGCGATCCGAGCCAGGGAACTTGGAGGTCGAGAAAACCGCGATGACTATAATCCCATTCTCAGGACCCGAACGAACAGGGAAAGCAAGTCGCATGGATTACTCACGATCCTCCCGCTTCAATGACGAGAACTTTGGTACGAGGATCTTCTGTAAGTCTATTGGCTACGACGAGCCCAGCTGTACCTCCTAACCGGTATTGCTGGTCAAAAATCAGTCACGATTACCAATGTGCTTAGGCCTACCTCCTGCAATTATGAAATCGAAATCCCTCGATGAGAGGTCCGACAAGCCATCATGAATCTTCGCTGTCACACAGGACAGGACAGTGAGGTATGAGAATGAAAGCCAATGCATGGCGCTCAAGAAGAGAGAGAGCCAAGTGAGATCCGAAACTTGTAGGGAGTTTAAGCAAGCAGTGGAGTGTTCAAAGAATTGGGGCTTTGGCATCCAAGTTAGGCATCCATGGAAGAAATTTTAGTAAATAAGTCTCTGGGAGAATTAGGGCAATCGGGAGCGAGCTATAAATATGATTTAAACGATCCTCTAAGGCTCATTTCATAGACATCGAAAGATAAAACGAATTAGTAACAAGTTGATTGGCTTCACGGTTTGTCGCAAAATCAAGAGAAATCCTCAACGACAGCTGGTAGAAGAAGCTGATCTACAAGGTTCCACGGAAAAGAGATGCGTGTGAGTGGAGATACTAGTTACGCCAAATTGAAATAAGAATACACTCATTCTCAGGTCGGCTTCCTAAAACTCCTGATATCCGCGCCTTGCTTTGGGACCGAAGTCTGATTGAGGAGAATTTTCAGGCTCAATTCAAAAGACTCTTCGAAGTATAGGCGGTGTAGTAACGACCCAGGAGCGATAACGGAAGTTGCAGTGCCTCATGTCCCCTTCAATCCTTCGCGGTTGGTTTGTCTTTCCTCTGGAATTGGTGCTCCATACGATTGCAGATAAGGCGGAGCCAGAATATTGGCTGACGAAGATATGCACAGAAAGGGTATATCGTAGTCAAGATGAAAATATGTAAAGTAGCGTTACGGCTTTGTTAGATCGTGTAGGAATAGACGAGGACGTGAGTTGAACGCGGGTTTCCTGACGGGAGCCCGTACCGGACTGAGACTCAACATGATCGTGGGACAGTGAGACCCTAAACAATATCCGGCGCAGCCACTCTTGTCCAGCCCCAGTTCCTAGACTGACCTAAACATTCAACGTTCAACCTCCCAGTAGTTCTGTAGTTCTATTCAGAGCTCGAAGAAAGGCCAGGAAAAATACACTCTTGGAAGCGAAGAAATGTCTCAACCTCTTATATTTCTCGTCTGGGTGTCAATCCGTATTACCTGTTGTATTTCGCCTGGCAGGTCCTTGAATGCATTTACTATACTCGATTGATGCTCACATCGTGATTAACAACGGGCAGGACTCAGAGAAAAATGATGATCAATCTTCGAACAGCTCGCTCTTTCTTTTCTACCGATGATTTTGAATAGCAGACTCGCAAGGTCTCACGAATCGGTGGCCTCTGGCCACCCTTCGAGTCTTGATTCGTTGTCTTCCTTGCTCTTCATGCGTAACTCGTGGGTTCTTGGACCATGCTCGATGTCATGGACAGCTTTCCGAATGCTTCCCTTGCTGATAACCTTCGCCTGTACAATCGAGAACCACGGACACTCATGGATACTCACAAACTTCGGGAAACGCTATCCCAAACCGACTGCTGCTCTAGAGTACAAATAAGCGCATTTATCGCCTCGTTCATAGTCTTTGTGAACAACTGGTACAATGCTATCCATTGCCACAACTGTGATCGCTACTCTCCTCTTCCCCTTGCAGGGAATTACCCCTATTGCAGCCAGTCCTATTCGTTCCACCGAATTCGTCAAACGCGTAGGTGAAAGTATTCTTGACTAAATGCAGTTATTTATGACTGGTATTCTCATAGCAAACAGCCCAGTTTCCTGGACAAGCCGTATGGTGCAGCCTCAATGGCGAATGCGTTCTCTACAATATTCGGCCTGACAACAACTATTATTGCACTGATTTTACCGGAGATTATGCATTCCTCAATGATCATCTTAGCAACGTCACCGTGAATGATATGACCTGTGTTGCTTATGGGTATGCAACTTCATCCCATTCTCGAGCGTATTTCGCAACTCAGCTCTTTTTAGGTCATTTGGGTGCACTGGGACGTACTACTCAGGAGGTTATTCGGATCCATGGGATGGTCCTGTCGTTATTGATTACACTAACTTTAAGGGCAATGGAAGTGATTTCTCCACTTCTATCAGCTCATTGAAGTGCAGTTTTATCTGATACTAGTCTCTTGATTACCACTTTCCGAATCAATGGAGAATGCTTTGCACCTTTCACTACTTATGGAGCGGAGGATAGATCATAGGGACGAATGGGGTTTGGAAAACACATTTACGATTGTAAAAGTATGTGGAGCGGATTCGGCACCACGAGCCCAGATATTCTAAGCTACGGCCAGCATCCACAAAAAAACCAAAATAGCCTCAACATCCGTATATCTCGCGCCAAGCACCTACGATGCTCATGCCACAAAACTATCCTCGTATAGCTGTACTGCTGCTGAAGTATAAAACATTGTCTGAGATGCTGAACTAACCCATTCACAAAGTAAATCATCATGTATTCGGAACTCTTCACTGTCCTCATTGCTGCCATTACCGTCCAGACCGTGGTTGCATTCCCGAGCCCAGGCTCTACTGCCCCAGCTTGTAGGTCTCTTTAAATTGTGTACGAAATAAGCCGATGCTAACCGACTGCCGTTGCATGTACAAAGGTACCATGCAGAATGTAAGTGTTAACCTTCAACTCAGACGTTCTGAGCTGACTGCGTTCGATAGGACTGTAACATTGTTTACTGGCTAGGCGCAATTCACCTTTGACTGATATATCTTGCTTCCACAGGCGATGTTGCTCACGGCTTTCAGTGCTGCGACAGTGTCCCTCACCCGATGTAAGCATCATGTACTACCAGAGCTCCTGGCGCCCCTACTGACTCAAAATCATAGCTGTGTTCAATTGCCACCGGGGGTTATTTGTTAAATAACTGTAATTTTGCTGTATGATTGATCAATGAGACTTGGAGCGCGCTCTTGCGGTTTTCCGGAGTATTTGAAATTATAACATTTGAACCAGACCCGTCCAAGAGTGAGAGGAGACCAGTGCACATTGCAGTTACCCCTCATGAGATACTGGTTATACATAGATGAAGCCATGCCAAAACCACGCTCTTTTCCGAGATGTTCGGGCCCCAACCTGTGTAAGAACATACCTCGTGCTCATGTCAACTTCTCGAGTCTGATCCTCCTCACGCCGTTCTGAAAAAAGCATTAGGCCCGTCATTGTGTACGACTTCTCGGCGTCAACTTATGGTTCCTGTTGCCCTGGTGCTATTTGCATTTCCGGCTAATTAGGGGGAAATAGTTGGTGGAGCAATGTTAGATAGTAGAAGCACTCCTATACGCAATAAACTGGATAAGCGCTACTTTGCGCTCCCAGCGTTTATTCTGAATTCTTCGATGCGGTGATAGTACAACCGGGCCGTGAAGAATGTAGGCAAACAGGTTTCCAAATCAACTACGATGAAGACGGGTGGGTTTAGACTTTGGGCTCGTATCTTCAGCGGCCTCTCGTAAACTAGAGGATGACGGACGTTTCATTTGTCAATAGTTGACTTTGATTTATCGTTGAAGGAGATATACGGAATTCGATATTCATCTTTGTGCTTGGCGTGATTCCTTGGGCGGCGTAAATGGGGAGAAATGGTGAGGCAAAGATGCTAATTATTATTATCTGTTACATCGCCTCATACGAAGCTTGAAAAAGGCTCACCAACTCTATGGCTCCATTTTGCTACGTGTCTGCGCCGATAGTACCGGTTGGGCCCTCCCTGCTCAATTCACTCGATCCACTGGTTGGTGTGAAATAACTTCCACGCTCCGGACATTCATTAAAGAACGAGATTGGTTCATGTTTCTCTCACTCGTCCAAATTACCTGATTGGTCTTGCCAAGAAGTTCCAAATTTAGGAGCAGAGGCAACATAAAAGTCGAAACATCCTGCAAGTGTTTTCATTAACTTCATCGTCTTTTGAACATGCGCGCCTTCAAGCTCATTGCCGCCACCCTCACTCTTCTCGCCGCCCAGGCCTTTGCATACAACGTCGGTTCCCCTTGTAAGCTACCTTGACTTTTATGTTTTATCTTCAGTCTCCTGACAGTGCTCGTGCTGCTACAGGTGGAGACACTACTTGTTATGCCCCTCAGCAATGCTGCAAGGGAGTTAAAGGCCCTTTGTAAGTTTTTGGAAATACTCCTCGATCCTCAGCTTATATTTCAATCTCACACTCTCAGCTGCACCACTCTCCCTCCGGGTGCAATCTGTTAAGCAGTTAAAATACTAATGCCGTACTAGTGCCTCCTTCTCAGTCACGGTATAAATGTTACTATGCAATTAACAAATAAGAGTTTGTAAACATATAAGTGAGACTAGTGCATTTACTCATGAAGATAATCAACTCTCGCCCGGCATATTTCAATGACTGAGAACGCAGGGGAGCTCACAACACTCATGAGGACGAGTTTCTACTCGCTGGTCAACAAAGCCTAGTCGGTCACTAAGTGACAAAGAAAATCAGGGGTGCAAAGGAGTCCGACGCAGTCTCGATGCCCCCGTAAAACAGCTACCTGGCTAGTAGTAAACTCAGAATCAATGGCTCCCCGATTGCGCTGAGTCTAGGTGGAGCTCCTTTTGCACAAGGAATAACCTCATTTACAGGGTGGTGTACCTCAAACTCATCAGCTCCAATGAAACTGCCAAGGAAGCTGAGTTCCGTAAACGGCTGTGCGGCGCGTGCTCTTTGACCACGACGGTTGGGTGTTAACTGGAGAGCTCACCCTTTAACACGGCACTCCACGGATCATTCACCGATTTTGTCTCGAATTTGATAATAACTCGGAAACGGAGTTCCCATACGCCGACAGCGCCAAGGCCCTATCTTCGTTCTGCTACTCTTCGTCTTACGTCCAGCCCATGCTGATCGCCGCTCTGAATTGCGTTTCATCCTGATGGGAATACCGCCTTCCATCCGCGAGTCCTAGTCAGGACTAGGGACTTTCATTTTTAACCCGGACTTCGACTTTAAAAGCTGACATTAGACGAACCAAGCCTCTAAATCGGATCTTCCTTACTACCACCTCTAAAATGCAAATCAAGCTCCTCTCTCTGATCACCTGCTTGGCCGCCGTGACGCAGGTCCTTGGAGCTGAGGCAACCGCAGCGGCCGTCCCATTGCGAGATGAATGTGAGGCTCTCTCCTTCCTTCCTTCCTTCCTTCCTTCCTTCAATTAATCTTCTAAGGGCTAATGCGGCAATAATAGGCCAATTAGATCAGGTATGGCCCTTGAAATTCCTGGAATGCTCACCGTCAGCCCATCTCTAACGAATGATTAACCCTGGGCTAGGATTGCGCCGCACAATGTATGTACCATACCCATTAACTTCGGGCCTTGATCTAATCGGTATCACTTCAAGTCGCTGAAAACCCCCGTTGCTGTCACGGGTTTGCATCAAACTTGTAAGACCGTGTAATCATCCACGTAGATCGCTTCTCAACTATCATTTAGCTGCGATAGTATTCCCCCGGAGGTCGCTTGTTGATGGCTAACTATGGGATACGTGTTACCGGAAGCCAATAGTATACGAATGACATCTGGGTTTTCGGGACCTACTAGCCCAGTCTTTCTCTGTGGTATTTGTTCAATTCAGGAGCTCACGCTCTGTCTCAGCTATACCAGAATTTGAAACAAGTGTTTGATCTTAAACAATTGCCAGACATTTCACTGTTCAAACGTTCAAGTGCTGGCTGAAACTAGAGAAAAGCCTGGAGATCCAAGATTTATCGTGGCTGACTTTTCTATAGTGCCGAGAGAACACAGAGTTGCCTAATCGACTTGAAAATGCAATGCGAGAGCGGTGTGTTCGAATAGCAAGCTCCCACTAGTCGAATCACGTTGCATACGGTCCGATTACCTCGATGGGCTCAGTACAGGGTCGAAATACCCTTTTTCCTTGTTCATTCCTCTCGCATGAGTGATATGTAGACAGCTCAAGGGCAAGAGGCAGTGAGGATCACAAGACATGTATAGTGTGATCAGATTGAATAGTGTTCACCATGCATTGAAGTACAGTACGAGCATTTATATGATCGAGTAAATGAAATAAATTAATCGTTAATTAAGAGGTTTTACTTTCATCAGCCAAGTCATCGTCTGCAGTTTTGATAGTATGTACTGGGCCCTTGAACCAATAGCGTCCACCGTATTTTGGGAAGAAATAATAGCCAAGAGATAGTAGAAGAATACCACCAGCAACGACGATCGTATAATTCATGCTGTGGGATGTTGCGCCTGGTGACGGAGGGAACAAGAACACGACAATCATGAACAACATGTATGCAGCAGCAACGAACGCGACGGGTCCACTCTATACACAAGCAGGGAGATCAGTCAGTAATAGTCCATGATAGATGGTAACCACGTGTACTAACCATTATCCCTAAGTTGAATGGCCCATGAATGAATTCTTGACCCCCGACGAATCGGGCAATGATCGGCGTCACGAATCCGATGTACTGGAATATCACTGACATCGTGAAAACGGCGGTGATAGCCAGGGGACCCGCGAAAGAAATCAGGCCCAATAAGAGGGAAAGGAAGGCACAGAAGAAGACTGCATAAATGGGTGTTTTCGTTCGTGCGTTCAAGTTGTATAGAATGCTGGAGAAAGGAAGGCCTTGATCTCTTGAGAAAGCAAAGATTTGACGCGAGCCGGCAATGAGCTATAAATACAGAAAACAAACGTCAGAGGGCTAGAGTAAGCAGAAATTATCTGTGAAGTACGCACATAATCCATTCCAGTCATGAAAAGTGTGATAACCATGAATGCCCAAATCACAATTGTACCAGTAGGCCCAACACTGTTGGCAAAGATCTAAAAATACGCCTGGACTGAGCAGAAGAGCCTTTTGGAAGACTTCACATGAAAACTCACAGTAGCCATGGGCTGTCCGATTGGATTAGCAGCAACCGCTTGCAAATCGGGTCCAATGTGGATTGCGAGAACGATGTTGACAACTGTCAGGACTGTGTCAGGATATCGTGTTCACGGACACCTCGAGAGACCAACTCACTCCAGCCTAAGACAGAGCTCAGTATAGTTGCGCACATAATCGCAAAAGGAACGGCTCGTGGCGCGTTTCTAGCCTCTTCGCTAATGTGAACGCTAGTATCGAATCCCGCTACATGTCGACTGAGTGTAAAGAAGACATAGGCGTGAAGGGTCACTGACCAACTGTCCAAGCTGGAGCCAAGAAGCTAAGGATGAACGCGAATCCGTTGGGCCAACCAGAGACTGACGACATATCAGAATCTGCTCTAGGCATCGTGGTGCAATGTTTTTACCATTCTCAAAGTGTCCAAACGCGAACGACGCTTTGTTGACAAGCTCTCGAGGAGTTGTGACTGGAAGGGCGATGATAACGGTCAGGAATAACCTGTCATATAGCGTCAAGCTCAGCTTGGTAAACAACACATCAAACTGGACTTACGCAAGGTTCAAGAAAACATAGAAGTACTGCAACCGAGCTATGACCTTGGTGGCAAGACTTGCCAAGATGGCATGGAGGAAGAGCAGTGCGCAATAGACGCCACTATAAGAGTTGTCATCATACCCTCCTCGGTTCCTGTGCAGTCTCTCAAACTTACAAGGTCTGTGCGTTTGTAGCCTCAAATGTTCCATTGGAGCCTAAATTTACCGCGGCCATGAGCTGAGTGGCGCAACCCCAGTCCACACTAGCCATTCCAGCGATATATGCCGATGTGTTAACATCTAGTAAGGCGACACCAATTTAGTCTAAAGTGACGCATGCTGTCAAAAGGAGCTCACAGCCAATCAGCCACGAAAGGAGCTTTCGATATCGTGGTGACGAAAATTTGAATGTCCAATAATACAATCCGCCGGCAGTCGGTGCGGCGGAACCAAGTTCCGCCATGGCCATGCCGACAAAGATCAAGAACACACAGCACGTAAACCACTAGAGAATCCGGGTAAGGGTTCCGCTCTGTTGAACGCTCGAGGTATGACATACTCCCCAGACCATACCAACTGGACCACCATAGGGAATCGAGTACAGCAATACGGCTCTAAGGACGAACAAGATCCGTCATCCATTCGCTTCGGCGCCACACATTACAAAAAGAACTCACGCAATCGATTGAACGACACCCACTATCGTGAACGACATTCCGAAGAGCTCCACGCGAGTGAAGTCTCTTTTGAATTCCTCTTTGTATCCAAGCCGAGCGAGGACATCCTGATCGTTGAGAGAGCGTTCGCTGTCAGTCGCGGAATGCTTCTCATTCGTGGAGGACATGGCGGGAGGAAAGCAGAGCGGCCATCACTTGGGTTCCTATGATATATAGGCGTCTTGGTAGTGTAGTCTTCTGAGCACCAAACGAAGCTTCTCAGGCACTAACTATTATTAGTTGACGATTGACAGAAGTTCGGCGTAAACACTGTCCCCGGTGGGGTTACTTATCCATGCCGTCTCAACCCTCCGAAGGGGATTCCCAGAATGTGCCACTACCTGACCCCTGTAATGTATCCTACGAGGGGTGTACCTATCATGTCTCGTCAATGCCAGAGGCTCCGTTCCTGGGCAACCAATTTTTCTTATCCCACCGGGAGATGAAAAGTTTACACATGTGTGTAACCCTAGTCGGTTGACATAGAGTGATACAGAATCTCACGTTAGGGAGAAAACCCTATGGGACCACTCCAAAATTGCTCAAATCAACCACATGATTTACCGGTGGTGGACAAGAAGCTTGATGTGTGACAAGGGACGGAACAGTTGCAATGCCATAATTGTAAAATTGATCTCTTGTGTATACATTATCGTATCAGTGAAGACAGAGCACCATACGACTCGTATTGAAGTATTTTCTCAGTGTGAAGATGAAACTTGTTACAATGGTAATTAAGCGCTTGTCGGGTTAGCAGATGACTCTTCAATAGAATTCAACTAAGCGCGTCAGCTGTTCGGCTTCGTCTTGTTCTTGAAGAAGCGCTCCTTCTAGAGTCTACAGAAGTGCAAGAGCGATATCAGCTTACAGCAAAACAAGGATCTTGTGGTATGACTGACCTTGCTAACAGACAGATACTTCTCAACCATCTCCACACCAAGGATCTCCTTCATCCCTGCATCTGCTACTAGATAGTTCCTCGCCTCTTCAACATTAAGCGGCATCCTTCTCGTAATGCCTAAGGCTTGCCTCTCCTCTTCCGTCATCTGCCACGCGCACAGGGGACCGGGGCAGTCCTTGACATCCAGAGGCTTCTTCGCTTTCAATCCGGTTACTCCAGCGCCAATAATAGCCGCCAACGCCAGATAAGGGTTTGCCGTCCCATCTACAAAGCGCATCTCGAAATTCCTCGATTTTGGGGAGGTAGCATTCGTCAGACGAATAGGAGCCTCGCGGTTCTCTGTGCCGTAATGGACATAAGTACCACCACTCCAGACACCGTCGGCCACACGTTTGTAGGAGGCGGGGGTAGGAAGGGTGATAGCAGGAAGTGCAGGCAGATGTTCAATCACACCAGCAAGAAACGCCGACTCAGCTTTAGACATCTCTTCGACAGGTTTCGTCGGCTCGTTGCCGGAATGGACAGATATATGAACATGTGCTGCAGAGCCAGCACTTGTCATAAACGGTCTTGGAGCAAATGTGGCATGAAGGCCGTGTTTTGACGCGACATTGACTATGAGTTCGCGAGTGAAAATAAGTTGATCTGCCGCATCGAAGGGGGCTGAGGGGTCCACCGACAACTTCGTATTGGCCAGGAGCCGCTTCGGAGTGGATCATCTGTAAAGATAGGCCAGATGTCTGCATGGCGTTCCCTATCTCCTGAAGGATTGCCGCCTCCTTACTTCCGGCTAGAAATCCGCCAGGGGCAGACCACTGATGATCATTGGAAGGCTTCACGGGGTTGGTGGAAGAGAGAAGGATAAACTCAGACTCGAAGCCAACGAGGAAGTCTACATTACTCGACTTCTTGGCATCCCTGCAACGAGATTAAATGACACAACTTCCGCCTTGATGCTAGTATAACGCTTACTCGACCACCTTCTTTAGCGCCGTCCTGGGGCAAAGCTCGACTTGTAGGCTCGACGAACCATCCGATCTCTTGTAAGGCGTTTTTTCTTCGAATGTGCCGAGCACGCCGAGGTGGTCGTCTGTAAAAGGCAAGGGGCGTAACGTAGCTATGTCGGGTACATAGACATACTCTCCAATAGACGAAAACCCTGGTGAAGTAATGAGGTAGATGAGGCCGAGGCCAACTTTTGCGATGTTCACGCCAGGTCTGTTTGAGGCAAGGAGCTGCTTGAAGTAGCTCAGGGGCACAACTCGGCAGCGTCTCACATTGGCCAGGTCGACCCAATAGATGCGGACGTAGGCTAAGCGGTGTAAAAATACGATTAATAGGGAAAGATCAACCACTCACAGTACTTTGATTCTAGCTGATTGAGATCGTACGAGACTTTCTCTAAGCTATCAGGTCTGAAAGCAACACCATGATTGTAGATGTCCGACATGATGAAGGAGACGCTGAGGCGCAGTGATCAAAGCTAGAGGTCAAGTTATGCTTTAATACGTTCCGTGTTGCTATGTTTAGTACAATCACCTATCATAGAAGACCATCAGAGAATCAAAATTCGCCGACTGGCTTGCGAGCCTACATCAAAGACTCGCTTGCTTAAGATAGCCATCTACTATCGATTCTGAATGAGCTATGGAGCCATCGTGATCAGACGCACTACCAGTCGATGAGTAGAAAATCGTTGCTTTACAAGCTGCAGAACATCAGTACACGCCACCTCGTTCCGGGTCATGTTGTTCGGTCTCTGGCAATTTCCTTGTGCTTAGAACGCGAATGGCTGTGAACTCCAGACAGCATGGTGGTGGACCATGGTTCACAGGAGCTATGGAGAACGAGTGAGGTTTAACCACAGTCATGGGCGCAATACTGGACTTTGTATGCCTATCGTCGATCATCAGTGCTTGCGGCACCAGATAAGGTTTATCCTTCATGCCTTGGTCTCATGTTGTGATGCTCTGCCATGATGATGACCCAAGACTAATCTTTCTCGGGACGCCGCCCATTAACGTACTCTGAATTAGAATTCTAGGAAATTTTTGTCAGCTGTGATGATCAGATACCAGCGGGGGTGGCCAAGGCAATATTGAATATACTCTAAGGCTCAAATCACGGGTCTGGGTCCTATATACCCGAGAGAGCTTGGATCTTCTAAGCTTATCGGAATACATATACTGGCTAGACCCTATCAACAGCACTCTCGAAAGAGCCCCTCATTTTGACTAGTGGTTGAACATTGATTTCTAATTCATACTCAGAATCTGTCTGAATCACGTCTATATCCTCATACTCAGGAAGGACTCTGTAGGACTCCATCCATGGGTTTCATGCCCTCAACTTGATCATCGTCATCAGTAAAGGCCATCACTGGTACTCCATACTCACGATCATGGCGCTGATTACGGCGATTATTAGCTATGAAATTTTCAGTCCCTTCTCTCTCCCGAAAAGTCACTAGTTGCTCCCAACAGCGTTTCCAGCGGCGTATGGCTGAAACAACTTCCAAGAAGTTCTAGTTTACTGATTGAGAAGATAAAGCACGGAAGTTTCCTGATTCATGTGCCTCGAGGCTTCTCACCAGGTCTCAGCTTCCGCGGTTGTCTGAAGGTGGGAAGCTATCGTGATCCCAAAAACCCGTGCTATCGAGTTATTCGGTATCGCAATATAGGACGGTCATTGCCACTGTTTACACAGTCAACTGACCCTCAGGTTCCCTTAATGACTCGCGATTCGTAAGGAGCCTGTGGCAGAGTAAAAATTAGCTAGGAATCTGGATAAGCTCTTCCCAATGTTTTTCAAAATTCTGGATGCTGGTCTGTACCCGGGGCTGACGCTCGTTTGCATATCTGATCAGCGCGTTTCGAAGCTCGCTTCGTGTGATGTCGATGAGCAACGATAGTGAGACGTCCCATCAGAGCCAGGCGTCTGTCGGGAGTGTGGCTGTGTGATGCGTTTCTGACCCCGACCTCGTGTGCTGACATCGATCTCCGTCATAAACCTAAAGGCTGAACCTGCTTTATTCCAGAGAAAAGAGACTAAAATCGAGGAGCAATTTCGACCTATTACGTCTGGGGAAATGCATTCGGCCCTGCTATTCTGAATGGGGCTAGGGTAAGCGTCATGTCGTCCCACGCTACAAGAAGTTCCTCGGACAAGATAGGGCATGTGACAATAGGTTATTGGGTACTTGCCACATCGTTGCCACATCTAATGTCCCACGTAAAGTCACTTAAAGACCACCGTGATTGCAAATTGCGCAATCAGAGAGGCGGCAAGCGCCGTTTGTCACATGTGGCTTTTCGTATTCGAGCTCAGCGACCAGCTCGATCAGACGCCAGGCCCAGAATTTATCGAGAGGATTGTCTTCCCACCTATCAATGATCAAAGGAAAATTCCGTAAGTTCGGCTCTGCCAAGCTGTGGACCCGAATGAAGACGAAGACGGGTTCCCCATTTAAACCGTGTGGATCTTGAAACGGTTGCCGAGAAGCACGCGTGACAGAGCCCTTAGAATTTGGCAGCGATGTTCACAGCGAGGGTCAAGCTATTTCTGCCTCGTCTTCGCCTGTCATTGGAGTTTGTAGGATCATGATGGAATTGCCCCCAGGTGATCTGAATAGAGTTGACTAAACATATTAAGCCTGGCATGATCCTGACTCCCATGCTGAAATACCTCGACCTGCCCGTCCACCCGTGCCCGCGCAACCTCAGCCCACGCCCCCCCTCCGACTCAGCGGTCGCGATGTCCGACTTTCCCGCCTCCTATCGTCCGGATGAGTCGTCATCGNCGATATTCGCCGAACACACATGGCTACAAGGCGCTTTCCTATGTGCTGTCGCCTTTGGAATGCAATTCATCCTCTATGTCATGACTGTCTTCTTCCTGTGGAAACTAAGAAAACCTCAGAATTCAAAGACAAACATTCTCTTCATCATATATATTTCGATCATCTTCATTCTGTCAATCCTCTACATGGCCGGCCTGCTGCAGTTCACGCAGCTTTCTTTCATTGACGGGCGGAATATTCCTGGTGGGCCAGAGGCATTTGAGAACGTGATGTTCTCCCTCCCGATTGACATGCTGGCAAACGTGATCATGGTGTTAAACAGCTGGTTTTGTGACATCATCAATGTGAGTTCTTAAAAGTCGTCTTTCCACCGACTGGTTTAACATGCCGCAACGTAACCAGGTTTGGAGATGTTGGGTAATTTACCAGGGCTGTCGCGTCCCCTCTTGGCTTGTAAACACCATCCCAATACTTCTGTACATGGGCTCCGTAGGTAAGAGCAGCTCAACACCCGTCTGGTAGACCCGCAGAGCAGAGAGCTCATTCCTTCATCCAGCCTTTGGCATCCTCTTCCTCAAACAGGTCGGAACGGTCTCCCAGTCACCTTGGGATTCATCGGGAATAAACTTTACCATCCCCTACTACTCAATGTCCCTGTCCCTGAACATTCTTATCACTGTTCTTATCGTCCTCCGTCTCCTTGTCTACCGCCATCGTATCGTTCAAGCCATGGGAAAAGGACAGGGGTCACAATATACTTCTCTGGCAGCTATGATCGTCGAGTCTGCCGCTATCTATTCGACATTCGCCCTCTGCTTTATCGTACCTTTCGGGTTGAATAGCCAAGTCTCCCAACTGTTCCTACAACCACTGTCGATAGTACAGGTAAGCTATCGGACGGCTCATAATCGTAACGCTGGGTGACTGATAGACGCCGTTGTAGGGTGTTTCTACCTTCCTCATTATCTTCCGTGTCGCTACCGGTAAAGGTTGGTCGCAAGACACCTATGCCAATACAGTGGGGACAAGCACTCTCGCAATCCGAACAGTTGGCGGGTCATCGAATGCCAGTCGACCGAGAAGAAACCCACTCTCGACAGCCGGCTCAGCGCCATACGACTCTAAAGACTTCCAGAGTAAAGACGAGCCCATCGTGCTGGGACCAATAACTTCAACCCCATCATCCGAAGATTGGTCAAACCAGAAGCGGAGTATCAACAACATAGAGATCTCCAAGCACGTCCTAGTCGAGGAGACGGTATAGCCCTATTGCTTTGTGAAAATGTATGATTTTGCTTGATGTACTGTATAATGACTCGATCTGCTGTGTTTTTGACTGGGACTTTTTCTTGGATACCTGACTTATTGTTTCTGCGCTTTGGAGTGGTCCTCGCACCCAACTCGCGCGATCCATCAGGGATCGGCTCGCCGAGGGAGCTGGCGCCGTTAACGAGGATATAGTACCTTATTGTCGATAGTTGATTTGCTGTAGTCACGAGCCGTACATGCGGAATAAGTGAAGATGACTGATCTGAATGATGCTAAAAATGTCTAGTGTGAACACAATGAGGCAAATCCTCATCACACTTTCAGAATAGTATCGATCCGAAGCACAGAATCACAATTATGGACAGATGAAAGTAAGAACAGCATGGTTGGCCAAGAACAATCAGCTTCCTAATCAAGACCATCTCTTGGGAATATTCGCCCGACATTCCTACGCCTCAGCGGCGGTGTCCTTGGAGGCCGCAGATTTCCGAACTGCCATTATAATAAAAAATTACATTCTGGCATATGTGCTTACGCCAGACGTCAGCGATACTGCCGAGCCGACTGCGCCTCACGGTCCTTAACACCGCGTACTAAACATAGGCTCAGGTCTCCAACTCGGACAAGAGCGACAGCCGCGCGACCCTTGAAGTGATCCCATGAATCATCTGGCTGGAAGTTTTCAACACCCGCTGAGAGTTAAGTTTGGCGTTTTGAAGAAATCGAAGCTTTGGGCTCCATCTGTTTCACTTGTTTCCTCCAATCACTCGACCACTTGAAATAGTTGCAGCGATAAGTGGAGTCGACCTCTTCGCGAAGCCGTTCGGCCTTTCCCCTATCCCAACCGGGTCCAACTGGCCTACGTCGCAACAAATTGAAAGAGAAATCAGTCAGAAGAGGGCACGACGTCACGTTGGGTGATACAGTGCTCGTACCTGGAGCAAATGAAAAATTTCTTGCCTTTGTTTGGACCTTGCTTGTTGACGGTGAACTCCTTTGCGGGTTCTCCGTGAATGACACAGTTTGGTGGTTGGACGGGGGACAGAATGCTGTCCCAAGCTTGTTTGATTTCATCACCGTTCATCGTGCCTGACGAACCTTGTGATGATGAAGCGGGAATTTCATCTGGTATCAGAAAGTCATCGTCAACCTCAGTCACGTCAATGATGTCGGGAGGAGTCTGGGATGACGTGGTAATCGTGGTATTCTTGTTTGAGGTCGAGGAAGAAGATGATTGAGAAGGTGTCGGTTTGGGTTTGTTGAAGAATGAGGAGAGTTTCGCTTGTCCGGGGTCGGTTTTCCCTTTTTTGTCGATCTTCTTTTCTGATGGTCGAGGTTTCTTCGAGGTAGATAGAGTGGTAGGCTTCTCAACGGTTAATTTACGTTTAAGTGGCTGGGACGCAGTAGCGACGGCTGGAGGCGTCTGCGTGGGTGACGGAGAAGGTAGCTCAATGGCCAGGGACCGTGCCCGTGGAACGACGGGTGGCGTAGGTTCAAGGGAAGATGGGGACAAGGTAATGTTTTTCGACTGAGAGAGAGCTTGAGACGGGTCGCGTTGGCTGGAAGAACCATTTGGAGCTTGAGATGCTGCAGATACGATAACAGCTTGCTCGGTTGGTTTCGAGCTCTTTCCAAAGAAACTGCGTAGCGACGTTTGTTTCCCGGAATGCTCCTCCCAGAATTTCGAAGCTAGTCTAGGAGGCTCCTTCTTGCCTTCCGTGTTTGCCTTTGCGCCTAGAACATCTTGCAGTTTGACGAGCTGACCGTTTGGTAGGTTGATCTCATCATGAAAGTCAACATGTACAGGGCAGTGATCGCTGCCTTTGATGTCTTGTTGTACGTCGGCGGCTTTGATCCAGGGAACGAGTCCGGGGGTGATAAGTATATAGTCGATGCGGGTTCCATAATTGGTTTCACGAGCGGATATTTTTGTATTCCAACCTGAAGGAGATCGGTCAGTTTCACCCAGACTATGGGATGAACAAAAAGCTCACATGTATACATTCCCTTCCTGTCTGGCCAGAAACGTCTGACAATGTCGACCAACAGACCTCCGCTTCCATCTTCAGCTTGAAGCCAGTCCCGTAGCCATTTCCTGTAGTCCTTCTCCCAAAATCCGTCTTCACCCTCCATCCCTGCTGCCTTGCCTCTGGCAACCATGATATTTCCTTCGCAGTGGTCTATGACGGCCGCACACGCGTTAATATCTCCGAGGACTATGACCTCTCGACCTTCCTTCAGCAAACCTTGAACGCGTGCCGACAGCACTCGGTGGTAATCCATCTTGTATTTGTCTCGCTCGTCGGTACCGACGCCATCATTAGGGCAATACACATTGATGAGAACGAAAAGTCCGAAATCAACCGTCACAGCGCGTCCTTCGCTATCGAGATTCTTGAAATCTATGTCGTCGTCGTCCATGAGTTGCGGAGGATAGTTTTCGTATCGAGAGACACGTTCTTCAGATGAGAAAGGAGGTTTCGGTTGAATCAACCCTGTTAATCCTTCTTCAGCTTTCAGAGGCGTGACTGTCGCGATCCGCGTATAGGTCGCGACGCCTGAGTAGCCTGACTTCTTTACAGGAAACGAGAAGAACGCGTCGTAGGATGGGGGCAGGGCCACACCCTTCGGCAAGGTAGGACGAGATGACTTCATTTCTAGTGCCAGCTTTTGAGTCAGTAATTTATTCGACTGCCACCTTGGTGAGATCCTTACCTTGAAAGCAGATTATATCCGCTTCAAGCTTATTCAATATACCATCGTGGCTGGGTAAAGTGTTCCATCTTTTCCTCAAATGAGAAATGCTGCCAGTTTAGCTGAGAATGATGACCTTACGGGTGATACTGAGGAATTGTTCGAATTCCGTTCTACAAAACAACTTAGTGAGAGTAGGGACTGATGAGTATATACCAAAACTTACGATATTCCAAGTCAGGATACGCATTCTGTCACGACATAGCCAGGGAGGAGGAAATGTGATCCAACGACTGGTTTTCAGTGTGGGGTAACCAGTTAAGCGCCATTTTGTTGATTTGAAACGACTGCACCAAATAAGTGACTCGAGTGTGATTAGCGCCACGGCCCGCGGCCGCCCGCCCTAACTTGAACGACGATGCACCCTTGGCCGAGGTCATGATCAGGGAAATCTTGTTTCCCAACCACCGTTTATATCCTATAGAGGAGCAAAATCTTAGCATTTACCGTGCTCTAGTGACGACTCTGGGCAATTGTGTCGCCGATTAAGCGCTGACCAATCATTCTTTCGGTCGACTTCAGGCTAGGTTTCAAATTTCGATCGGGCGGCGTCCAATTCTATCGAATAATTCTCGCAAGACCGCTTCGAAACTTAGACTGACTCCTCCACAAGATCTGCTCAACACGACACACAGAGTTCGCCTCCACGAGCAGTCTGAACGAAAGCCTCGCTCGGTCCCGGTTTTCGTCTACTCTCCTTGATTGCTACTACTCTTTGCTATTATGTCACAGGTTCAGCCTAGCGCTACAGCTACACCAGGAGCCCCGGTCGTACCAGCTTCTACCGGTGCCTCTTCAGATCCGACAAGTCCACCTGCTCCTTTCGCCTCGTCTACTTCAGCTCCTATTATCGCCGCCGATGGAATCCTCTCTGGGAATGCGACCTTAATCTCTGGCTCAGGAAACAGCACGGCCTCTCAGAACTCAACACCACTGCCGGCGATTCCGGCTAACCAGCCCGTAGCAGGAATCACCATGACCAAACCACCACAATCATCCACCTCTTTCTTCAAAATCGCCCCTAACGAAATCGTAACTTTTGGCTGGAATTATACATACCTCATCAAGCATCCCGAGAACCTCACCGTTTCCGCCATTTGCGAAAATGGGAATACTTATCCCGTGGGGCCATCTAACGGTGTTATTGATGGAACAGCGACTGAGGTAGCCTGGGATTTACACTCGTGGCAAGTCAATCACCCGGAGACGCCTCTGGCTCAAGGAACGTATACGTTGACGATGTGGGATCATAGGGGAAGTAGTGCAAGACCTGAGCCAGGTATGATAAGGCCGTATAATAGTCTGCGCTTTGCGCTCTACTCTCCACAACCCTATACGCCGCTTGATTCTGGTGAGTGACCTGCTTTTTTCTGGGATTCTGGCTTACATTTTCAAATTTTGACTGGCAGGATGGACATGTTCGGATTGTCGTGAGAGTGCTGGAATTTTGGCTGCTTCCACACACCCATCTTTTATTGGCTTCGTGGTATCAGCATTGGTTATCTTCCTCTCAGGAATACATCTACTCCGGTCGGCGAACGCTCAGTAATTGTCTGTCGACCACGTTTCCTGCACTATATCCGTCTACGCTCATTGAAATGCAGACTATTACTCTATACCCAACATTTGCCCCACTGTATGCTGTAGTGAAAGCCAGGATATAGTAGGAGCAACATTTCCCTTGTCCCTCTTACCACGTACATATATCAGGGTGAAGCTCTCCAGACGAGCGTTTATATATTCATAGTTAATTGGCTAGCTTATACTTTATTCCTTGCTCATTAGCTGTTAAACAGCTTAGTATCTGAGTTCACACACGGGAAGGTGTGTAGCATCGCGAGCCGAAGGCGAGACCTTTGGCTTGCCGCCTGAGAAGCCTTTCCCTTATACGGATCCTGAGAAAACTTTGCCTAAATATAGCTCAGATAAGTGTAGCTGATGCATTTTGTTTTCTGAGTTCTACCAGCAAGGGCTCGTAAATGTCATGCTCCCTCTACATGTTGCGACGTAGACTTGGCCGTAGCCTACGCCAACGAATATATCTCAGACAGATTGCTGCCCGTCTGTCGACAAGTTCTCAAACAACCACCGAAACTGGAGAACCGCCGACGTTCACATTCCCGGAGGAGCCCCTCGGCTTGGCCGCTGACGCAGGCTATGGTTATTTCCAAGGCGCACCTGACGACTATGTCGGCCCTAACGATCGTTTTCACCTCCACGCAAAGCTCGGCTTCGGAACTAACTCTAGTGTATGGCTTGCAAGAGACTCTCAGTCAGTCAGTTCCCTCAAGCGTCATGAACGCACTCACCGTTATTCCACAGGCTCGATCGCTACCGTGACGTTGCACTCAAGATCCTCACGGGACATGCTTCAAAGTTAAACACAGAACGACTTTTGCGCGAACTTGCCGTTCATAAACGCTTGGCCTCTCTTCCTGCCGACGAGACCAAGTACTGTACTCGTCTCATCGTGCACTTCATGCATAAGGGTATTGAACAAGATGGCGAACACCTTTGCTTGGCACTAGAACTAGAAAGGGCCACCCTCGATTCCGTGTGGAATTCCCAAAATGTCAAATTTCATCCCGTTCCGATTGTTAAACGCATATTGCGCCACGTTCTGCATGGTATGGCAGCCCTTCACAGGTGCGGCGTTGTTCATACAGGTACGGTGATTCTGTTCTGTACATCCCATCGAAAGAAATAAAATTTAACGGGACAATTTGTTGAATCCCTATCTTCTCATACAGACATCAAACCTGACAACATCATGGTCAGCCTCGCCCCAAGCTGGTCAGACGAAACTGTCTCTACCTGGGTACAGGATAATCCCCCGCGCGCATACGGTTCTTTTCAGAGTCTTTATAAAGTTATCACCGAAGCTATCGTGACAGGAATTCCCCCCTCCTTCCTTAAAAGAGCTTGAGGTATGCGATTTCAAGGTGGCGGACTTGAGTAACGGTGCGTCTCCCAACTCCCTGATTATCTTTTTCTGAGCTGAGTCTTCGATAGCCCAGGAACTAGATGACCAGACGACGGACCATATCACACCCCTCACGTTACGCGCCCCAGAAGTCGTCCTTGGGGGCCCATGGGATGAAAAAGTTGACATCTGGACGTTTGGGTGTCTGGTATGTGGCTGCCATAGACCGATTCTACATAATATGAACCACGTTTTATAGGTATTCACCATCCTCACAAAGGCGCACCTCTTCCCAAGTCACATCCATCCCATTCATCATTCCTTCCTCCGATCTGGTGTTGATCCTAATAACGCGGACGGCATCGAGGTCGATTACCTGCTCTGGTTGATGATGGTCTTAACGGACCAGCGATTCCCACCTGCGGTCCTTGCGCTTTACCAAAACAGCCCTAACTATTTCGAGCCGAACGGTATATGTGCTGCTGTGCTTCCTGTAACCATGTCACTGACTCCTTTTCGTCCTCTAGGGGATATGAAGCGCTTCGAAAGTGTCGCGCGCCGGCCGCTAGAGGTGTGTATTCGAGATACCGGCTGTCCAGCGTCCGAAGAAGACATTAAGGGGGCTAGTGAGCTCGTGCGCCGTTGCTTGAAATTCAATCCATCTAGTCGCCCGTCTGTACAAGACTTACTTCAGGACCCATGGCTGAAAGATACCGACTTGTAGAGTGGTTCTTGTGGTAAATAATCGTAGAGAGTTTAGACTCAAGTCTTACGACACGACACACACACACTGCCATAGCTTACACCAACTTTCGTTTTTGTCGTATTTATTCTGTACCCGGTACATGCCCCGCAGCGTGTTCTGTGGTGAACACCAGACTACTGTTATAGCAACATTTACCTTGCATTGGTACTTCTCTCGAGCAGAATCCCTTGGTCATATAAATACGAAGTTCGAAGATCGGCATCGCTAATCTCGGAACACCGAAAACGTTCGTGACGTCGAAAGCTCATTTCCTTCACGAAGCAGCTAATACGCTCTTATCATCTATGAAACCACCCCGTTTGTGAGTATACCAAAGTGACGCGCGGCAAGGCACAGAGCCCTAGCTGCTATCCACAACGAGGGAACCTGCCAATCACAACATCACGAAGCCAGTAGGATGAACTGTGCATCAAACCTTAAGTATGGGTATCCCATCTCGTTAGACAGAAAGCGTAATACAGTATTACGAGAGAGCAAAGCGCAAATTCTTTGAGAACCATTTCGTGATTTCACGAATATGTCGTTTAACAGATAGAACCCGTTCTACGGACTGGCGTCTTTCAGCCATGGATGCTGCAATATTTCCTGGACAGACGGACGTGCGGATGGATCTAATTTCAAGCAACGGCGCATGAGGTCACCAGCTTCACCAACACTTTGTTCTCCCGACGTTGTCCTCCAACGGTACATTTCAAGATGTTCCTCTAATGTCTTGGGCGCGAAACTTTTGAAGCACTTCATATCCCCTACCAGGATGAGTTTAGTCAGAGTCACGTTAACAGAAAAGCATAACAGCAAATATACCGTTCGGCTCGAAATATCGAGGGCCTTTGGGGTAAATCGCAAGGAGCTCGGGTGGATAACACTGGTCCGTTAAACCCATTATTGTCCAGAACATATAATCCAGGTGGATGCCGGGTGTTTTGTGAGGATTGGAGGAAAAGATGATGAAAAAGATTGATGCGATTTTGGAAGAGGCAATAACTCGAGAGGAGGGCGAATACCTATGAAACGCGGTTCATATTATGTCAAATCGGTCTAGGGCAACCACATACCACACACCCAAACGACCAGATGTCGGCTTTTTCGCCCCACGGCCCCCCAAAAAGAACCTCCGGGGCGGGTAGCGTGACCAATCTGTCATCCAACGTCCCTTCATATATTTCCTGAGCTGTCGGAGGCTTAATGAAGGATTGTTTGGACTGGATGGGAGACGCACCGTTACTCAAGCCTGCCACCTTGAAATCACACGCCTCAAGTTTTTCTAAGGAAGAAAGGGCGAATTTTGGGGGAAGTTGGTAAGGGCCGGGTGGGAGATTGTCGTGTATCCAGGCAGAGACAGTTTCGTCTGACCAGCTTGGGGCAAGGCTAGCCATGATGTTGTAGGGTTCATATCTAAATGACAAGATAAAGACGGAAATTCGTCTGGTGGCGCAGAACAGAAAAGGGAGTACCTGTATGAACCAGGTCACTTTTAAAGGGCAGCCATGCCATGCAGAACATGGCGCAATATGCGTTTGACGAGTGGAACGGGGTAGAACGTGGTGAAGGTAAGTCAACAAATCTAAGATGAAATTGGGTGCGAGCTCAGTTGAATCCAACAACTGCTGGGCTTCGAAGCGCAAACGGAATGTTGACGAGGTGTATTAGGAAAGGTTTTGAGTTGAAGCGGGACGATTTGAGAGAGATGAAAAGAGAGGTAGAGAGAAATAGAGATATAGACTTGAAACGAAATTCGGACTGAGTGATTCTGTGGAGATGGGATCTAATTTTAATGCCCTCTATCTACATACAGAGAGGCCTTTTATACTACAAAACCGGCAGAACAATGTCCGAAAGAAATAAAATTTTTGAGATAGAAATTCAAAGATGATACTAGATGAGAAAGAAATCTATCATACTGATTCATATCTGACTAAAGGTGCATGCTGAGGCAAAAAGTATTAAGCATAACATATCCGAACATCCGAATCATAGCCTTGAACTGTGCACTTCGGGAAGCACTCGAATATCTGGACCGGCGGATATTTTTGATAGCGATAATAGGCGCTCCGATGCTGATGATCGCGGGGCATGATGTGCGTCAGTGAAAACTTCAAATCAATCCTTTACAATATAATCCAAGTTTCGAAATAAAAGGCTCGCAGGTCCAATAAAATATCAATACTAGAAATGTAGATCCATACAATTTAATACTCTGACATTGCAATATTGTTTTTGTAATTTAACAGAGCGGCAAGTATTGTAGGCTAAATATAATCCAATACAATACAATGCTAGGATTCTGGGCTCAATATTTCTGCGACACGTTAATTCTAGCCGATATATTTTGAGGTTGCCAGAATTTGAGTGAATTATATTGATATACACTGACCCAAGGATTGTTTCAGCTACATATATTCAAATACATTGAAGGTCAGAGTGAGAGGAAAAAAACTGGCACAGACTTGCCATTTGTGAGCAGTTCCTCGTACCCATGCATGCACTCTTTTAGTTTATTGTTGCTTGCAGAAACTCTAACTACGCGTGTTGTTGGGGCCCTGATAAAGATACTGCCTCGGGGATCTCGGAAGGACTGATAGCTCAGTGGTAGAGCGCTTATTGCTCTTCCAGGCGGTTGCTGGTTCGATTCCAGCATAGTGTAGTTCATTTATACTAATACACATATCGTGTTGACATCTCTAAATACTTGAANAGTTGTAGTACACACCGAAAATTGGTAGGCCTCAAGATTGATGATGCTGTGCAGAAAGCGCCAACAGGACAGAGNTTTTTAACTGATATCTTATTGATATTTTATTGGATTATATTGGATTATATTGGAATCTATTGAATAAAAGCCTAGTTTTTCAATCTATTGCCTGCAAGTATTGCAGGTTCAATATACTGTGGCCAATTATTAGATGGCAATCCCTGTGGAAAAAATTATTGTGGGTCTCTGCAAGGATTGTAGAATATATATTGATATACATGAGAGTATATTCAAGCGATGTTTTTACTGACGTAGTATCAGAACCACAAACCTATCAAATTCAACGTCAGGTGGTGTGTGAGCTGGAAAAACAACATTACTTGCCAGGAGGCCCCCTTTCATTTATGTACTTCACTAGCAGGGATTTTGATTGTGTCAGCGAAGTGAGAATGTCCATCATTGAAAAGAAGGCCCCGTAATATCCTTTGGGCAGAGGTCTGAGATTGACTATAATCAAATAGATATATCCCTTCGGCTCGAATCTCCCCAGCATCGTGCCGACTAGCAACAAGTGATACGCCTTCCGAGATATCTACTGAAGAGAACGTAGAGTGGGTATCCAGGAGAGCGGAATTTTTTTTGACTTGCAACTGATCGGCAATAGGTTTCCAGAACATCCTTGCGCTCTCGAAATCCTCGTTTCCGGTTTGGTGAGGGTTGTTCACTAGAAAGATCCTCGAAGTCCAGTCTTTGCCACAAAGCTTCTTCAGGGCACCCGAGTGCTCGACGGAGAACGTCTTCCCCTGTAGCCGATTATCTGAAGGGTTGTTGACAAAGATTATCCCGCCAAGATTATTCTTCCCTAAGCTAGCGGAAGGGTCAGTACTGAGTACTGAGGGTTTAATGCAGTATGCGAACAAACATACTTTGCACATTTCCATCTCCTGAGCTCAATAAGTGTATTTTTGATAGACCGATTATCAAAGTCCATCCCAGGTGTGTCTAGAAGAACAAGGGGATGGTTTCTCGTTGGTTTAATTTGAGTCGGAAGTTCAATTTCGTGTCGGATTATTGATTTTGTATCCTGGGAGAGATGGCTAGCTCCACTCCAACACTCTGGCTCGTTTGTCGGGGACCCTAGCAAAGAGCGAGTGAACTCAACTAGAAGTAAGTATAATTCAAGTACAATAGGAGTAAAGTCAACTAACTGTGGTGATGCCTGCGCCAGTACACCCAATGATGCTAACGACGGCCCGAGCATTTTGTCAGCCTTCGAACCATTCAACGACGACGAGAGAAAGATCTTACGCGACTACAACCTGGGATGGATGGCCTTTGTCGGAGGGCCCAAAGATCTTTTCTATGATCTTTTTGATCCCTTTCTTGATGAAGTACATTTTGCGAGGTGTAAGGCCTGACAAGTAGCTGTAAGGTTTTAACAAAAGAACTGAACATTCATCCACATTGAACGAGAACGTTATATGGAATACTGTGCCCATTTTTTCCTCCCCTGCTGATGCAGAAGAAAGAGCAACATGCTGCAAGTGTCTGCCAGGACGCGGGGCAGAAGCGAGGCTGCAATCTCGTTCTCAGTGGGGGGGATAGAAAACACATTGCAACGTGTTGTGTAGGAACTCCGTGGAGCGTTGTACTCGACGGAGATTGGGTTGTGTGATTGGAAAGAGGGGGTGTTGTTCCTGTGCATCACAAGCTGCATCAAGGCGAAGGCAAGTTTTTTGTTCGAGATACGATCTCGAGCGTGATATAGACCTCGGACACGGATATATATGAGCATCCAGAGTGCTTCGTTGTTTTCTTTTGGAATCTGAAAGTAGGAAAGGTCAGAGTAGCCAAATAGGCATAGCCAATGGATAGAACACTGTCGTCAGTAAAAACCTCGCTTGAATATACTCTCACGTATATCAATATATATTCTACAATCCTCGCAGAGACCCACAATGATTTTTTTCACAGGGATTGGCAACTAATAATTGGCCACAGTATATTGAACCTGCAATACTTGCAGGCAATAGATTGAAAAACTAGGCTCTTATTCAATATATTCCAATATAATCCAATAAAAGATCAGAAGGGTCGCATTCGGACATAATACCAATAGAATCCAATATATTTCAATAAAAGACCAGAAGGCTGGCGTTTCAATAGAATCCAAGATATTCATATAGTAGCCTGGTATGTTTTACTCGATGTATCTTTATAGCTTAGGTTCAAAATGAGGTCTTCTATCACACCAATACGCAGTAGCAACGTCAGCAATAAATCATTCTACAAGAATGGTACAGAAGGCGTTAATGATACAGGAAAGCATGGAAGCAAACTAGCAAACAAAAGCCCGACAAACATAAGTGAAGACCTAATGAATCAATAATCAGTACTAATCAAAGGAGAGGAAATCAATGGTTACGAGAGCGACTAATACTACCGAGGGTATTTTCATGATTGAGAGTGGAGGGCCCGAGCGGCAGGCAGTCGGGGTACAGGCAACTTGATCTTGAGTGGCATCTGGGTCTCCACCTCGTGGTCACTGTCCTCCTCAACAACCGATTGCTTCAGCCTCTTCGACTTTGGAACAACGCTCTTGTCAACCTCCCTTTCCTCTCCAGCTGAGCGCTTCGACTTCCGTGGCTTTGTCGCCTCCTTTGATACACGCTTCAACCTGTTTACCATTGGGGAATCATCTCTATCACCATCCTCCTCCTCCACTACACGCTTCGACTTCAGCTTCAACTGCTGAGTGTCCTCCCCCTCCCCCTCCTCCTCAATATGCCTCGACTTTGACTTCTTTGACTTCTGAGCCTGAGCATCGTCGCTGTCGTCCTCTGCCGCTACGCGCTTCAACTTCGACTTCGACTTTGTAACATCATTGTCCTCCACCACATGATTCCATGTTGTCGTCAGCTTCATCGCCTTGCCCGGAATAGTAAAACGCTTAGCTTTCTGCAGCTTCGGTGGAATTCCACCTTCGTCGCTGTTGTAGTCCTCAACTCGTAGGGATTCTGAGTTCTTTTGCTCGTCGATACCAGCGTCGTAGTCGTCATTTGGCTCAACTACCGAAGGTTTCTTGGAGGGCTTCGCCTTCGATACCGCCGCCATTTGATCCTCGAGCACTATCAGTCAACATTCTCTCAAGTTAAAGTTCCATACCTCGTCTGCTTCAGCTTCACCCTCAATGCTCCTCTCCCTTTCATCACCATGACGTGAAAATTCTCTTGCTTCGAAATATTCCATCTCTTGTACGGGGAGCGGCTTCTTTGCCTTCATCCTGGGCTTTGGCTTTTGGTTAGACTTGGTCACCACCTTGATCTCCTCAGGCGGTGGAGAAACAGATTTTGCCACCTTCACGTGTGTCAATCACTGTTCTCGAATCACAAATACACTCACTTTTCTCCTCTGTAGAGATAGTCCAGCATTGTCGTCATCATCAGACGCGACTTGTTGCCTGTTCGATTGCCAGTCTGCTGTAGAAACTTCATTCATCAGTCAATGAAGAGGGTGAGAATGAAGGTGCGGCACGAGAATCCTGGCAGTTCTTATCATCTTCGACATCGATATCACTATTTCCTTCGGTATCACTAAACCATGGCCCACGTTGTCCTTTCTCCTTGTGCACAGAAGCATCTGAGTCAGGTTCATTACCATCTATAAACCAGGGCCCAGGCGCTTCCTCTTGCACTTCTGCATGACTATTGTGGTAGTCTAGACGTTCACTCATACCCAACTCATGATGGCAGCGTCGCATTGCAAAAAGAGAATCGATAAATTCAGTATGCTTCTCCATCAATTCGTCTTCGTCTTCAGGGCGGAATTCTAATTGGGATGCTCTGCGATTGAGAGCAGGAACTCTCCTATAAAAGGGAGTCGTCACTTATGGAATGAGAATAAAATCGATTTACTTACTTGGTAAACCAACTCAATAGATTTGAAATCCACTCGTCGTCGTATTGGTCATAGAGAAAAGTCACAATAATCTCATAAAATGCCAAATAATTGAAGTTCCCGTCCTTGTTGCTCCAGGTCTCGGCAGATGAAGCGTTATGACGAGCTAAACAAGCTGCATATGCAAGTGTTTGAGGCGTTACACGAGTGAGATTGTGCAGCTCAGCTTTGGATCTCTTTGCAGCTTTACGGGTCCCGTTTGGGGCTGACGATGGCCCTGTAAAAATGATGCGATAACACTTCGAATATATGTAGATCAGTAAGATCATTGAAAGAGTAGCACAACTTACTGCGATCAAGTACCGCCCATGCAGAAACCCAGGGAGGATGTCTTGTTTACTATACGGGGTGCTTTTGTCAAAGAGTAGGTTGCAGAAGTCTTTCTGGGTGAGCTTGATTTTTCCATTGACTACGTCGCGGCAGTATCGCTTGAAGCTAATCAATGCTAGATAAGCTACACAGCTCGTTTAAAGGCCTAATTAACACTTACAGTTTTTCTTTTTCGTCTTCACTGTATGACGCTTCGTCGAGGTCAGCAGCCCATGCTCGAGGGGTAAGGAGCCAAGCAAACTGAGGGTGATTAAACCCTCGAAGGGCCTTGTTGTTCTTGTCAGTGATCTTCGGGCGCACCAGCTCACCAGGCTCGCGCGGGATATATTCGGTTGCATGATTCTTGAGGTCGGAGATATCGGCGGTTCGAACTGCTTCAGCCCATGTCACCATCTATGTTCCATGAGTATATGCGCTGTACAGAAATAAGAAATGTACTCACCCAACTAGCAAATATGTCAAATTGATCCGGTTTTTTCCAAGATTCAGTCAGAGTGTCTTCAAAATTGTCTACAAGGTCGCATATAGCCTCAAAGTCCTGTCTCTCCGCATCTGTATATCTATCAGAGGGTTCAATACATGAGGTGCAGATATGACTATATGCGGCACTTACTTTCTTTGGTTTTCCTTATCTAATCCAGCGTGAAGAACGGTGACAATGTTGCAAAAGAGATTGATACCAGGCAGTATCCATCGAGCAGCCCGCCAGTATGGCTTGAGCACACTCCCATCACTGTTGGTACCGCTCAACCTTGAGTATAGGAAGCAATAATAAGTGACTTACGGAATACCGCCTCTACCCTGCTTAGCACCGTAAATCTTGAGAGCCTCAAAGACCTCTTCAGCGTGAGTAAGAGGAACTACTGGCGTTAGAGCTGGAGCTGGATGCTCCTGCAAACTGTCTAGTGATTGTTCACGGTGTTCATGACGCTTGCGATGCTTGCGATGTTCGCGATCCTCACGGCGTCCAGGTTGATCCAATAATTTTGCTGGCAATTTACTCCGCTGTCGGGAACAAGAGCGATTACGAGGGGAGCGGGGCATGGTGGTGGTAGAAGAGAGCAAGCATTCAAGTCGCGAGATAATTCCCCTCGCGTCAAAGGTCACGTGAACCCCAAATGATGGTCACACACGAGGGCTTGACATCAAACGCCATATCAAGGACCCGCAAAGACCTCTGAAATACGCATACCAGCATACAAAAGTTCATCGGAGATAGTCGAGATGAAAGCAGCAGGCTTCCTGATAAGACCTATCCCCAAACCCATCAGTACACACAACAACACGCACACAATCGACTCTCAAACTCACCTGAGCCCACTTGTAGTCCATAGGAATAACAGCCACGACGAACGAAGATCTTGACGCTGTAGTTGATGAGCTGATTCTTGTATTGAAGGCGGCAGTGACGTTGGTGAAGTTGGCAATACCACCACCGATGATGAGGCGAGGAGCTCCACGAGTGATGAGATCGACTAAGAGAGCATCAGTACACGATCGCGAGAGTTAATCTGACATACGCACTGATGGTCTTGGCGTATTCGTAAGTCTGACCCTCGGTGGGAGCACCAGAGTACTCTCCGTAGTTGGCGAGCTCGTGAGCGTAGCCATGGGCAGCGATAGCGTCAGAGTAGATCGCGAGCAATGGCCCACTTGGGTCCACAGATGCTCTCCGCAGTCTGATCAAGCTTCGCTGCCATATCGAGGTAGTGAATCGTCGGCTCGCCACCGTTGACGGCATCGAGGACGACGAGAGGGTTGATTTTGAGGTACGCAAAGTGGAGGAAGTCGGTCAGCGTGTCCTTCTTCTCCGCAGGGTAGGGACTGTCACGGATTGTAACGTTACGTATCTGGTATCTGTTCAACGGATAAGTGCCGTAACAGATGAGGGACGGATGGATTAGCGCAGATATGCAGATTATCTGCAGATACAGAGGGGAAAAGCTCTGTTTCTTGTTTCCTATAGTTATAACAAGTGTATAAAGGGTTTAAAAAAGGTTCTATAGCATTTAAATTGATTAATATACATTTAAACTAAGAGATTGGTCTGTTATATGGAATGTGAATCAAGATCATGCATTTTACCAATATTGTTTACTAATTTCATTGGCATTTAATGTGGATTTCTGACTGGTTAGTGCTTGGTTTCACAGCTAGAGCGGAAAAACCAGTTCAAATATAATCAAGCTACCAGAATACATCTTCTAGCACCCAAAATGCCCTGGTTTTACGCCCATGGTGTGCAGCATTTCGGATGGGTGCCTTGAATAACCCCTCAATGATAACTGAACAAATATTAATATCATGCACATTGATAATTATAATCCAATTATCACCTTTGTGAAAAGAGGGAAGGCTTTAATTTGACTGCCTCTATCGGAGACATGTCAAGATTTAATTTAGGGGACATAATTTGAAGGAAGGTCATGAGGAATTGGCCAATGGATGACCCATAGGTGCTGGTATCTACCCTTAGATCAACTGAGTTCTCGTGAGAATCTCCCAAAGCGCTGTGCATTCAAAATGGGTTCTCTCTTCAAATTATCATGTAAAATGTATGTAGAATAAAGCTCATGTATTTTTGAGGCCACTCAGATGGCCCAATTCACAATTTTTTGGTGGCCAGATGCATCTGGATTCTACGGATATCTGCAGATAATTGAATAAATCCATCCGGCGTCATCCGTATCTGTGTCACAACGGATGAAACACCGGATATCCGGATGTTGTCACATCCGTGACGGTCCCTACCGCAGGGACATGGGTGAGGAGCGTGGCGGCAATTTCGTCACGTGTGCAATCTCGAGCACGAGCGCCTTGGCATCGACATCGCCGATATCAACGCCGCCCTCGTGCGTGAACAGGATGCGGTCTGCGACTTGATGCAGACGTAGTACTCCGTGTTGGACGGATGGGGGAGGAACGGCTCGAGCAAACTACATCGCGCATGAGCCCGAGTGGAGGTAAGGCAACGTGTCAATTCGACTGAGTGGCGAGGGAGGGAGGATGAGATAGGGCCCTTTCTTTCGAGGATTAGGCATAGAAATACTGATATGATGGTGTGTTTTCAGGGGGGCCCAAGAGTTACTGCGAATGGTTTGGTTGTGAGGAGTCAACGTGCGGTGAGGGATTGAATGATCAGGTGCAAGGAATGAGGGCTGAAATTAGTGGAATGTTCGAAACAAAACGCCTCGAAGAAGTGCCATGGGACCCAATGCGAGGACATTCTGCTTCGGGTGAATACGGACGACCTTCTTCGATCCAACAAACAATCGCACCAGCACTTGCATGTCCACAACAAGATGATACCGAGATCCAAGAACTCCGC